>CABHPR010136923.1:12410-25111 GCA_902168415.1 Peromyscus melanophrys | reverse complement strand
CTTCCTGCCAGTTTTCTAAGAAGCAGAAACTACTTGCAGTCTGCTGAAGTGACGTAAATGAGGCGTCCCTACCATCCCACCCAGCCATTTGGGACACACCCTCCAGGAGGGCCCCAGCCTGAGCATGCTATCCTGCCTCCGTGGGATTGCTTCCTCCCCGCATCTGTCTCAAGGGTGCAGCCCCCTCTCCTCCCTGTCCTCCCAGCCAGTCCTCAGTTCAGCCTCCTCCCTCCCTCCATCCTGTGCTCTCCCCTCCAGCAGTCTGAAGGTAGATGCTTCATCTTTATCAGGGCCTCAGGGCCTTCCTCACGTCTTATCCTCCGGCAACAGGCCTGCCCCTTTCTGAGAACTGGGGTGATCCAGGCTGAGCTGCCCCCAGCTGGGTAGGTGGCAAGTCTCCAGCACCCAGCCCTCCTTCACCTTATTTGATTGCATGGTTGTCCGTGTTTATAACATAAAAATTGGAAATTAGGTTCAGTAGAAAAGCTGTCCTTTTTTTTTCCATTTCAGTACGGGGGATGGAACTCGGGCCTCCTCCACACAGCAGGCTCACCATTGACCTGCACCCCAGCACATCTTCCATGTCACCACCTAAGGAGAATCAATATGACATTTTTGGAGAATAGGCCTATATTTCTTTTTCCTACAAAGTGAGGCACGTCTTGAAATAGATTTTTTTCTAATCTCGATGCTTCTGTAAGAACAATTCAGCGAGAAGCCGGAACTGGTTGTGACCTTAACACTCCAGTGGGTGGCCAAGGCAGGAAGATAGAGAGTTCAGGCCAGTCTGGGATATATGATGAAAGAAATCCTGTCTCAAAAAATGAATTAAAATTCCAATTTACTGTTGGAGGGCTGGCGATATAGCTTAGTTGGTAGCGTACACAAAGGACTGGGCTGTCTCCCTCACACTGTGTAACCAGTGAGAGAGTGCAGTCCGAGCAACTCTGGCACTTGGGAGGTTGGAGCAGTAAGATCAGATGTTCAAGGTCATCCTCAGCTTACAAACAAACAAATGTACTAGACAACACATTTCATACATAGAACAGACAAAACTAAACAATTTTAATAACAAAACTGATAAAACTTTTATCTCTGGATTTTGTTTGTTTGAGACAGGGTTTCTTTCTGTGTGGGGGACCATCCCAGCCCCACTTTTCCCCAGGGTACTCTTGAGCAGGAGCAGCAGGAAATACTAGATAGAGCTAGAGAGAGACAAACAGAAAACACAGGATAGCCTGGGAGGACCTGGATCTTAATCCATCAGCCCAGAACTTTATTCCAAAGGGCTTTTTAATAACAATGCCAAGGGGCAGGGCAAAGGACCTCCCCCTTGCTAGTTACAGCCAGGTGTAGACCCTTCCAAACACCTGGTACTCAGGCCCGGGTCCAATCATCCTCATGCAGACCTGCTGGGTAAAGCCACTAGGAAACCTAATGGGCTCCAATATTTCTGTAGCCTTGGCTGTCCTGGAACTACCTATATGGACAAGAATGGTCTTGAATTCAGTATCCCCGGATTTTTTAACCATCTCATCAATTGTCTCAAACCCTGGGACAAATGACTGAGGTGCCTGTTTAACATAGCAAAGCAGACCTGGACACCAGGCTCTCCCTGCAGCCCTCAGTCCCTACCTGTTACAGGGTGTGGCTGGCACACCCCCTCACTCCCCCAACCCCCTATCCCCACCCCACCCTCTACCCAGAACTCTCCAGCCCAGGGACTGGGCTGCCCTTCTCCCAGAGGCCCTTCTCTATATAATTAGGTCATGTTGGTTACCAGTCTCTTCTTTTACCCTTTGCCCTCTTGACCGCTGCACCTGGTCCCCCCCCTCCCCTCTCCCCTTCCTCTCTCCTCACATGGCTCAGGATCCTGCCCACTCCGGACTCTCCCAGATGTTCCTGCCTCTGACTATGCTCTCCCTTTTGTCTACAATAAACTTTCTCCTCCACCATACCTAGGAGCAGTCATGTCTTTTCCTTTTTATTTCTTGTTTTCATTCACTATGTGCAGTATGGCTGAGTATATATATTAAAAAATTACTAGAGTGAGCCGGACAGTGGTGGCACAAGCCTTTAGTCCCAGCATTTGGGAGGCAGAGGCAGGCGGATCTCTGAATTCAAGGCCAGCCTGGGCTACAGAGTGAGTTCCAGGGCAGTCATGGCTACACAGAGAGAGAAACTCTGTCTCCAAAAACAAAAAAGTAGACTGACCTCTAACAATATGTTAAAAAAATATAATGTGTTTCTCCTGACAAGGAGACATGACTAAGTTTAGACCGCGCAGGGTGCAGGTAAGCAGTTCACACAGCCCCCCAACTCCACTTCCCTCCTTCCCGTTCCCCACTCCTTCCTTTCTGCTAGAAGATTTTGTTTATTTGTTATTTATGTGCGAGAGAGCACTTGTGTGCGGAGGTCACATGACAGCTTCGAGCACTGATTCTCTCCTCCCACAACGTGTTCCAGGGATCCAACTCGGGGCCTCAGGCTTGACGGAAGCATCTTTACCCAGGGAGCCATCCCAATGGCTGGCTTGATTTATTTTTCTTTTTATCTCATTATGATACCACCATGCCCGCTGTTAGTTTGTTTACATTGTCTAGGGATGAAACCCGGGGCTTTGTGTATGCTGGACAAGTGATCTACCACTGAGCTACAATCCCTAGCTCTAGTTCATTTAATTCTTGCAAGTGAAAAAAAATATAGAATTATGTCCAATTTCCAGCTAAGTGTGATGCCCATGCACACTTGTAATCTCAACGTCCAAGAGGCTGAGGCAAAAGAAAAAAGGTCTGAGGCAGGAAGATCGAAAGTTCAAGGTCAGCCTAGGCTATATAACATAGGACCCTGCCTCAAAAAAAACTGTACAAACAAATACAAAATTGAAAAATAAAAGAGCCCCGCTTCTGGTGGGATTTGGCTTACAGCCTGTATTTGTGTTCTTCTCTCAAGAAACAGAGTTTTGTGATGTTCCCTGTCGAGATGTAAAAGAAATATCTGTTCCTTCCAAATAAGGAAATGCAGTCAGACCAAAGATTCTGACAAGTCCGGCTGGCTTCACCACAGAAAGGACCCAGTCCTCTGCCCGCCAGCTCCCAGGACAAAAGCAGAGTTCATTTGGGAAATCGAGATCAGAGCGCCACCTAGTGTGAAAGCAGAGGAGGTGACTGTAGACTCCAGCCACAAAGGCAGACCAGAACCAGGTGGGAAAAGGAGATTTAATCTATACCCTGGCCTTGCTCTTACCAAGGATTCTGCTGTCCTCACTGACCAACTGTGGGGAAAATGGCTTTATAAATTGGCTTCATTAATGTGTAGGGGTACACCGCATGTATGCCCAGTAACCACAGAGGCTGGAAGATGGTTCGGGTCCTGTGGAAATGTAGTTACAGACAGTTGTGAGCTGCCATCTGGGTGTTGGGAATCAAACCTGGATCCTCTAGAAGATCCCCAAGGATAATTTTTTCCCCCTGCAGTCTATCTTGTACATAAACAATAGTGTCTTAGTTACTCTAACCAGGACTCAAATGACTAGTCTCTGTGCATTAGTTACAAGGATTTTTTTTATTTAATTTTTTTTTTTTTGGTTTTTTGAGACAAAAGAGGAAGTTTATGTAATTGCTCAAAATAATATTTTTGGGCCGGGTGGTGGTGGTGCACGCCTTTAATCCCAGCACTGGGGAGGCAGAGCCAGGCGGATATCTGTGAGTTCGAGGCCAGCCTGGTCTCCAAAGCGAATTCCAGGAAAGGCACAAAGCTACACAGAGAAACCCTGTCTCAAAAAAACCAAAAAAAAAAAAAATTTTTTTTTTTTGAGTGGGAGTTGTATGGGGAATTTAAACTTAGTACAGTCTTCAAGCTTCCAAAACCGGGAGTCTTTGAACTCCCCTTATCATCTTCCAATCATGTTGCTATCGTCCTCCACCCTCTTCTAGTGAAGAATACTAAAAATGACACAGAGGCATAGACTGAAACATCACTTTAATTTTGTCTCTTCAGATAATCTATGTTCAATTGGTTTTTGCTAAATACGAAAAACAAAGCCTCATGTTAACACACACATTTTCTCGTGGTAGTTCTCTAAGACAGAGGGGAAATGCTACACACACCCAGGTCACTCTGACACTACAATAGCACACACGGCTAGGGGCTGTCTGTCCCCAGGGCAACAAAGCCGCAGAGCTGAAGCCCACCACTCCTACGTAACTCATGGGCTTCTGCATCACCTTGAGACCCTGCTGTGGTCAGCTCCAAAAGCTAAGTATTTGATTTCCTGACCAGTGTCCCAACCCATAGCTCTTTAGCCCCCTCCTTAGTGATCTTAGGACAAAGACTACAGTGTGGATTTTGTCGTTGTTGTTTTGATTTTGCTGTTGCTGTTTTGATTTGTTTTGTTTTCCAGTTTTTCGAGACAGGGTTTCTCTGCATAGTCCTGGCTGTCCTGGAACTCGCTCTGTAGACCAGGCTGGCCTCCAACTCGGAGATCCGCCTTCCCCTGCTGGGATTAAAGGCGTGAGCACCACCACCGCCTGGCCACAGTGCCTTCATTTCAGCACTTGGAAGGCAGAGAGAGGTGTATTTTTGAGTCTGAGGCCACCCTGGCTACATATTGAGACCCTGTCCCAAAAGACATAAAAAAAAGTCTAGAGTGTGCTAGTGTTGAGAAGGCTCTTTTCCAGATGTTCTCCTGTCTAGGGCTCGCTGTGATTTCTCTGTTTGCTTTGTTTTGTTGAATGAATTCTAACACCATCATGTGACAGAGTAAATGAGCCGATTCCCCTGTTCTCACCATAGGGTTTTGTTGCACAATTAGCTGAGAATTGGCCCCAAAACAGATTCAGCTGGCAATGTCCACTGCTTAGCCATGTCCTCTACCAAGTGCACCAGGGTGTCCTGGTGGGGTGACATTATTTACTCACATAAGTGCTTAGACTGGGTGATGGACAAGGAAGCCAAGACACAGAGGACTGTAGGGCAAAGGTGAAAGGCGGACACTGAGTCAGGACAAGTCAACTTACTAAGTGTAAAACTGTGGCTACACGGGGACTACAGATCTATCCCCCTGGGTATGGGCGCCCCATCCGAGGCACAGCTACACGTCTGCACCCTCATGTTGGGCAGGCTGACCACCTGAGGTCTGGTCCTGCCTCCCACCTTCACGCTGACAATCACGGGCAGGGAAGTCATCTCTGAGGCAATGCACTGCCGTGGCCCCAGAAATGGCCACTTGATGGTCAGGGACTCCGGTGGCTGCAGGCAGCTGCCCACACATTCATAGATCAGGAACCCAGGGGGTTCGAGGATCCAGTTCTCCGCCCACTTCATCCCCTGCAGGTCAAGGTACATCTCTTGGCGACAGCATCGGGTGCCTTTGGTCACTTGGGCCTCAGGGTTACAATTGCCTTGAGCTCTGTGGAGAGGAGAGATCAAAAGTCACCTTGACAGACAGGGCCAAGGTCAGGAGCCTCTGAGAAGGAGACTTACCATCCATGTCTTAAAGGCATTCAAAGAGAACTCCTGACGGTTAAAGAGCAAATAAACATGTCTAGAACATAAAGTCAGCTACTGCCTGCTAAGGGCTGCTCTGTGTTATCAGCCCTGGCTGTCCTGGAACTCGCTCTGTGGACCAGTGGAAATAGATTATTACAATAACGTGTGTAACTCAATATTTGACTAATACCATTTCTAAATGCACCCCTAGAAACTACTATTGGTACGAATGGTTCATGTCCTAGGGCAGCCTACACAGCGCACCCCTAAGCCGGCCCAAGAAACGGGGGGAAGGATGACCCAGCCTATTGTATCCCCAGCTATCTAACCTCCAGCCTACCCGTAGTCCCTGAGGTCCAGCGTGTGCAGCTCCAGCTGTGGCTCCCCCTGTCCCTCGCTGCCCGGCGCCCCTTGCACAGCAAACCGGACCAACTTGTGTGCGCTCCAGGTCCCCGGGCCCAGGTGCTCCCTCTGCACCGACACCTGCAGCAGCAGTGGCTGCCTCGGCCGGCTCAGCTGCTGCCAGAAGTTCACGGCCTCGGTCACGTCGAAGGCCTTCCAGCCGCTCTCGTAGACGGACACGAGCCTGAGACACAGCGGCGCGTCAGGAGAAGTAGTCTCTGGTCCCGTCCTGTCCCCACCCCATCGTCTGCTGCTCCCCTCCCCCAGCAGGGCCGAGCCGAGCTCCCCAATCCGCCCCCAACACACACACAGACACAGACACACGCACACACACAGCTACAACCAATACCTAGAGTCGATGAGGGCGGTGCGGTTGGAGCCATCCTCACGAACTCTCAGCCACTCAATGGTGACCCGAGCCCGGGCACTGTGAGGGGACAGCCTTTCATGCCTCCGGAGAGCAGTTCTAGGGACCGGTTCCTGGAACAGCCTCAGCACCGCCTGCACCAGCTCACTGTTAGGCGGCAGCCGCTGCTCCATGCCGAACACTAGCAAGTGCGTGGAGGTCTCGGACACCAGGAACCTGCCTGCCACCTCTGTGAACATGGACAGAGTCAGCCGAACTTCTACAGGAGCCATGAGACCTCTAGGACCGCAGGGCCACTGTGCTAGGAGCTGGCTGGGACAGAGCCTCCCCCATTCTGTGCCTCTGGTACAAAGCTGCTTACTTTAAATCTCCAGCGGAAACTTGTTCACGAAACCTCCCCACCCAAGTACAAAGAGTTCTGGGACCCAGAGCTCAGGCAGCTTCAAAGAGAATTCAAAGAGAATCAGGTCCTCACAGATGCCTGGCCTTGGCTCTGGCTGTGTCTTGAGGACTGGTCCCAGCCCTTAGGGGAGAGGCCCCTGCAACTCAGCATCTGGCTACCTCTGTTCTCAGGATGCTGGTTTGTTTCTGTTTGTTTTTAACCCAAAGCAGCTTCAACCAGTCACCCAGTTCCGCATTCATAGTACAGAACACAGTTGGCCTCTGTTCCAGACAGTCCTAAGTGGTGACTCCAGGAATGTCATCCCACTGCTTCCAGAAAAATTGAGTCCTTGCCCCCCTACCCACACCCCTAAGATTCTGCTTTTCCATGCTTTCCTTCTTTTCTCTGGGTCTGGGCCTTGCCAATTACTCCAGCCTGATCTACCTCCTCCTGCCTCCGAGAGTCCTCAGGCACAGCCAGAGCCTGGGGCCTAGACCCAGCCACCCTCCAGGGCCATGTTTACATTTCACTGCTCCTCAGACTAAGGCAACCCCGCCAAGGCACACACAGAAAGGGTCCGCTGACATTACCAGAGACCAGGGGCAGCAAGAAGAGCTCACCTCTGAAGTTCTGGCTGAACCTCTTGCCTCGGGCGCGGTCAACGTGGCTTCGCTGAAGCAGGGCCACATACTGGGCCCTCACATGGGCAGGGATGGCCATTCCCTCCACATCCACCCTGTCCAGCACGGGAGCCTGGCTGAGCTGCAGCTGCTGTAGTAGTCTGACCAGGACCTGCTCCTCGGTCACAGCCACCCCACAGCCAGCCAGGGGGAGCACCCAAAGTACCCAGCACAGCCACAGAGACTGCATGGCGCTGCCCAGGAGGAGCTGTGGATATGTGCGTCCCTAAAGTGCTCCCGAAAAGCTCTTGGGGGCTAGATGGCCTGCTGAGGACTGGTGCTGGCTTTCTTTATAGCTGGCCCTGGTGTGGGGGGCAGGGAGGAAGGACAAGAAAGGTCACACCCCTGGGACCTCCTGGGAGCTCAACACCAGACAAGCCCCTGAGCCCTGAGGAGGGGCTGTCTAGAAAGGGTATGAAGAGCTGTCTGGAAGACACATGGGACGGAGTTTCTGGCTATGGGGCCCCTGCCTCTCAACAATACTGTTCACGCCCATTGGAGTTATCTGACAGTATCACAGTCCGGGAAAAAGAAGAGATGCTTTCACTAGCTACTGAAGTCTCCTGATTTTTAATAAATGTATATATACTATGTCACTTATATAGCTCTGACTGGGCTGGAACTTTTGGAAACAAGCCAAGATCAGGCTGGCACCAAACTTTGTGACAATCCTCCTGCCTTTACCCACGCCCCCCTACCCCCAAGACTGCAGGAGTGCATCACCATGCCCGACCTGTTTAAGTCTCTTGAAGTCTTCTCCTGGAGGTCAGTCTAGGCCTAGGTTTGTTCGTGGAGAAGGAAAGAGGGAGCAGAGTCCTGTATTCCTGCTGGATCTGGTCACTTTCACAGATATCTCAGAGTCAAGGGAGCTCTACATCCTTCAGTCCCCTCATGAGTCCCCCAGGGTTCATCAGGTTCCTCTAGCCCTCTTCCCCCCACTGCAGAGAAAGAGAGGTGCTGCTAACTAGAGATTTGGTAGCATAGTCTCAGGAAATGTGACACCTGCCCCGTGTCTTGCCCTCAGAGTACCACAGTACATGCCCCTTCAGACAGCAATTCCTTCTGGGAGGGGTCCACCCACTAGGCTCATTCCATGAGTACTTTGGCTTTTGTCTTGCTCATGGTCACAGAATTAGGGATAGAAACCTTCAAAACCTAGAGGCTAGATCTGCCCAGAGGCATGTCCAGTCCTCAGCCACAGTCCCAGGCACACGGCTGCCTCCACTTCTTCCAGCTGCCGGTTTAGAACAGCTTGGTAGGTGCTTGGCCTTCTAGGGACTTAATTACATTCTTGGTGCTTTGTTTTTCTCATTTAAAGAAGCAGGTGACAGTGACAGAATCTGTTTCATAGGTCTGGCGTGAAGAATAAATGAATGGACACAGAGTCTGGAGCTTATGACATACTAGAGAAGGGTATGCTTTCATTGTCATCCCCGTGAAAGGTGCATTCTCAGCACTGTGGCTTTTTGTAAGAACATCAGGAAGAACAACACGGAACCTGGGGATATAACTCAACAGAGCGTTTACCTAATGCATGTGAAGCCCTAGGCTCAATACCCAGCATTGCATTTAGGAGATGGAGGCAGGAGGATCAGAAGCTCCAGGTATTCCTCAGCTACATAGCGAGTGTGAGGCCAGCCTGAGATACAGAAGACTCTGTCTCAAAATAAACACATCCTATAGATGCATGCAGACACACAGCAGCTGCAGACATTGCTTGAGTGCTCGTGTGTACCAGGCCCTGTTCCAGGCTGGGAGCATGGATCCACACAGCCCTTAGGAGGCAGATTTTAGCCTCAAGTGCATCTTTCAGATCTGGTCAGATCACTACAAAGTCACCACCTGTCCCAGTGCTCAGTTCCTGGAGATCTTAGGACATGAATGTAGGCATCTGTCTCCCAAGGCCTCTTCTGGTTCAGAAATCTAAGTGTGTGCAAAGGGAAACCCTTCCTGTACCCTCGATTCTCACGGGAGGTGAGCAATGACCATGGAGGAGCTAAGGGCCAAAGGACCTGGTAGGCAGGAATCACCTCTCTGCCTTCCCAGTGGGGGACACTGGCCCCTGGGTATGCCCTGTTTCCTATTACTATTTCTGTCTTCCCCAGACATCCCCATTAGAAGAGAAAACTCTCTTGGGTTCAAGGGCGTGTGTGTGTGTGTGTGTGTGTGTGTGTGTGTGTGTGTGTGTGTAGGGCCAAGGGTCTGTAGTAAAGCATTTGCCTAGAATTCACAAGTCCTCGGGTTTGAGCTCCACTACTTCAGAAAAAAAGAAAAAAGAAGAAAAAAATCTGCTAATAACCATAATGGCCAATAGAGCTTATAGGCCGTGTCCACAGGATATATATTTGCTTTGTTTTATTTTGAGACAGTCTCACTGTGCAGCCCAGGCTAGCCTTGAACTCAAAGTCTTCCTACCTCAACTTCCCCGGTGCTGAGATTATAGGCACACATTGTCGTGGCTGGCATTGTTAATTCTTTTTCCTGACAATAACTTGGGGGTGGGCAGGGATGCTGTCATTATAATTTCCACTTTATAGACAACGACACTGAGGCACAAAACTGTTACACGCTTTTCCAGCGGTAGACAATGGGTGACACGGGTAGGGTTATTTCAAGGGATTGACATGGAGTTTGGGTCACATGATAGGCAGATTGAGATGAGAGGAAATATAAAAATCCTGACAGCTGACCCCAGAGAGGGAGGTCTCAGAGTCACAGAACGATGACCTCAGCTGCTCTTCTCACTTCCCTCTTCTCTCCCACCTCTGTTTCCAAGGAAACCAGGTAATGCCCCAGAAGGAATTCAAATCTCATTTGGGGGCTGGGGATAGCTCAGTGGTTGAGTGCTTGCCTAGCATGTGCAAGGTCCTGGGTTCCATCCCTGGCACCAGCAAAACAAAAACCCAAAACTAATCCCATCCCGGCGCTCAGATCTCCTAATGAGGATCCCTTGAAATATAAGATTCCTACCCTGCATCCGGCCCAAACGAGCCTTTGGTGGTTGACAAACAAGGCTTCCTTCAAAAGGAACTCGGGCTACCTTCCTTTGCAAGTGATTAACAAGAAAGGGACACAGGGGATGCGAACATTTGGGGCTTTAGTCAGACCAAACGGCACAGAGGTGTCACATTGATAGGCGGCCAGGACCCGTGGTCCCTTAGTCCCTTGAAAGCTCTTCTGGGCTGGTGTCCCATACATATGCAAGAGTCCACCACCCTTGCCACCGGGTGACAGGAAACCCTGTGGCTTACCGTAGCAGGGCTGGTATCAAAGATGTAACACCCGAAGCCCTGCTGTGGTTCAGTGAGACCTTCTGTCCCAGAGCCAAAGGACAGGCATCTGCTGCTTCCTGACTTGCAGATGCTCCCAAGGGCTCTCTCCTGCCACCTTATACACACCTTAGGTCTGAGGACCTCTGGGGCAAGTGATAAGGGTGCCTCCTTCTATCCTTCAGCAACAGAACAACTAAGCCATGGAAAGGTCCATTCCCAGAGAAGATAGTAGAAGGGGGGACCCCTTCTCTGCTGCATTCCTGCTTCCCCAGAGGTCCTGGGGTGCTTCTGCACTGGGACAAGTGGACAACTGGTCCCTGTGTAGGGCAGGAACTGCCCAGTCCTTGTTTCATCTCTTTAAGGGCCTGGAATAGGGATTTTCAGCTTTCTGGGCCCCTCCTCTGCTTTACAGAGGGTCTTTTTCTCGGTGCGTCTGCTGCAGGTGTGTGTTTCCTCACCCCCAGTAAACACCTTCTTCAACCTAAAAAGAAAAGGACGCTGACTATCTGGGAGCCTCTTTAGGGACTTAGGATTCCTGGGAACTGGTGCTGTAAGGTCCTGGGTAGGGTGACCTCCTAGGAGTATACATACATATGTGGTCCACATTGGGAAACTGAGCCCCCTTCCCAATTTAGGGGACCTTTCCTGAAATGGAGGAGCTGGGGATGCTCAGAACCAATGAAAGACTGGCCCAGACAAGGCCATCCTCTTCCCCCTGCTGATTTGTAGTGCCAGACATCTCAGAGCAGAAACTGACTGTCCAGACCATGCAGACAGTGCAGAGAAAACAAGCTCCAAGAGGCCACATCTTCCCAGAGTCACACAGGATTGATACAGTCAGATGTCCAACTCACAGGCCACAGTTCTTCCCACACCTCAAACTATCTCTAGTGCTGGCTTCATTGGCAGAAGCCATCCATCAGCTGCTGGCCACTTGGGAACTCAGACAACTCAGAGTCCGGTCCTGACGAGGGGGGTGGGGCAGGGCAGTGTGAGAAGCAGACAGAAAAACAGAGGGTCAATCTTCCAGACTCCCAAGGCTTCCCAAGACCCAGGCCAGGGCTCCTGGATGTGGATTCCCAGCAGCCTCTAAGAGTTCTGTTGGGGAAATAGAGTAATTGGGCAATTAGCCAACAGCTCAAAGAAGGATGTGGATGTGGATTCGGAAACTTTTACAACGGGCAGATTGCTCATGTGGGGGAGGGTAGCTACTTTTGTCATGTAAAGGCCAGACCTCCCCTCATATTGTGGATCTGAGTGGGACAGAGTGTCTGGGGTGGGGTCAGGTCAGGCCTGAAAAGCAGAAAGCAGAAAGCCTGTCAAATAGCGGGGAACACTGCTTTATAAAGCTCTATCAATCAAATCTCTCTCCCAAAGACGTCTAAGGTGGGGACAGTCCAGACTGTTTATGAACCTCAATTCTTTGGGATGTTGAAGATGTGCCACCCCTCCACCCCCCCACCCCACGCCCCGCAGCCCTGCCCTTTGGAGCGTCTAAGGATGTGGATGTTCTGAGTGGTGTACAAGTGCTGTGTAAAAATACAAATTCTTCACAACTCTACCTGGGAACCTGCTCCTTAGGACTGAGACACAAGCACCAGTTTCTCCCAGCCCAGTTTGCTCCATCCTCTGGGCCCACAGTCCAGGCCAAGCCAAGCTCAGTGGGGCATCATGGAGCCTCCATCCTGGGCTTCAGGGCCTTCCCTTTCCTCTGATCCAGACACCATTTCTTTAGCCTACGGCTGTGTCACCTGTCACTTTCCACCGGGCTGGTGTGTTGCAGGAAGAGTCACCTGACTCTTGTGGGCTCCTGCGCCCCAGCCTGGCCCTCTGCCTGGATTTCACCAGAGACAGGGTCCAGGAAAGGTAAAGGTTCTTCTGTTGGAGAAATAGGAGAGACGGGACACTGGTGTGTCAAAGCAGGCCAGCGAGGCAAATGTCTAAGTCAGATAGAGAGTCGGTACCATTCTGCTATACATAACCCCGCCCTCCCGGAGGATCGTTCCTCAGCTTCCTATCTACCTCCTATTGATGGGAAGAAAGAAAATGATTGGGGGCGGGGAATTCGGAGGTACCACGCACAAAGCAACAGCATTGACCTGAGATCT
>CABHPR010136922.1:33274-59386 GCA_902168415.1 Peromyscus melanophrys | reverse complement strand
GGGGGGGGGGAGGGAAGACCGTCCCCTAGACTTCAGAATCCACTCTTCACCCTTTCCTGAGGGATTCCCCATCCTGAACCCACTCTCCTCAGGCCGACCTTACAAATCTCAGTCCCTCCCCACCCCACCCCCGTCAGGGATAGAACCTAGGACCTTACTCACACTAAGCAAGCACTCTGCCACTGAGCTATGCCCCCAGCCCCATCTCCAAATTTAAACCACCAAATGCCCAGTGATGCAGCTCCTCCAGCCATTTGCAGATGTCTTTGTCTCCTGCACAGATCTCTGAATGACTGGCACTTCCTTCATCCGCTCATCATTATTCCTGTCACTCCCTCCCTCCCTAAGCTCTTGCTATATGGTGTTTTTTTATTACGTTAGTGCAATTTCTCTTAAAGGTCATCCATTATTTCTGCCCCATCCTTGTTGTCATAGACACTGCGTGTGTGTGTGTGTGTGTGTGTGTGTGTGCGCGCGCGCGCGCGTGCCTGTGCATGTCCTGCGAAAGTTCCTTCCCTGCTTTGCCCTCACCTCTCATTTCAAGTTCTCATTCTAAATTTGCTGGATGTAGACTCCGGGCCTTCTCTGCCCTTATCGCTCTGGGCCCTGTGCCCCTTGTCTCCTCTGCACAGCCCTTTATTCCTCCCTCAGTCACCTGTCAGTCAGACCACCTGGAACCCAGCTCTTGCTCACCGCTTGACCCTAAGTCCTCAGTGAACTTAGTTACTTTTCTGGCCACCACCAGATACCTCCAACTGAACATGGCCTACCGGCTTAATAACTAGCTTATGACTTCCAAGTCACACCTTTAGCCCGCACTCCTGTCTCTGGACTCTCCTTTCAGACTTGCAACCTATCATTATGTCCAAATGAAGTGAAAAACTTGCCTGCAAAAAGCTCTTTTCCATCAACGTCACCACTTTTGAGTCTACCATATGTCTAACTACAGAGCTGATTTTTGCTGTCCCATGCCCTTATCCCCCACACATCATTCCATCATTTTTGCCCTCCATGGATGTGTTAGATATAGTCCTTCATTCCTAATAATCCATCCACCCCAGGTACAGGCTTTGAGTGACCCTCATCCTGTGACTGGAATTCTCTCTTAATATCCTCATCCAACATCTTCCAACCACTCATTCCTTCAACAAATATTCACTGAAGACTTACTGTGTGTACTGGAGACAGGGTATTAGACAATGACGGCAAAGCCCTGGCTCTCACACACACAGTCAATACGTAAATAAATCGCTCTGAATATCTGGCAGACATGACATGGGGTGACATATGGAAAGTGGTGGTGGAGGAGGCACAGTGACGCTCTCCATCACATGAGTGCTTAGAGAGGTCCTTTCTGAGAAAGTGGCATTTGAGTCTGGATCCAGATGAACAGACGGGAACAGTCCTGCACAATCCAGGGGCAACCCCCACAAGGACAGTCAGTGTGAAGGTCCTCCTGTGGGAATAAGCCTGGCTTTAGTTAATAAACAAAGGAGGCTGATACAACATGAAGGCAGTGAACTAAGAGAACCATAGATGAGTGTGGAGAGGCTGCCTTGGCCAAACCACGGGGGCTTCCCTAGCAAGGCTGGGTTGGAGCTTTTATTCTAAGTTCAAGCAGAAGCCCTGGAGGGGTTGAAGGAGGCAGTGATATGGTCTGCTTTGCATTTTTATAGGATCACTCTCACTATTAATGTGTGAGAATGGATTGTGTGGTTCTTGAGAGGACACAAGAAGAGCAATTTGGAGTCCAGCTGAGAGCTAATGGTGGCCTGGAGTGCAGAGGGCGGGATAGCTGGCGAGAGTGGGCAAGTGGATGTTCAGTTATCTGGGAGGTAGACATGATAGTGTTTGCTGATGAGTTGGATATGGGGATACAGGAAAATGGAGGAATCGAGAATGACTCCTAGGCTTCAGCTCAAGCAGTGGTTGGCTAGCGATGCAATCTCCTGAGATGGGGAAGCCTGGGATAGGAGAGCTTGGTGGGCAGAGAGTATTCTTACCACACACCCTTAACGATGGGGCTCTCACACCAAGGACAATCTGTCAGACTACTGATTTTAGAAAGGTCTTAAATGGAATCCTAATCTGTTTCTCTGAAAATTTATCCACTTACTCCAATTCTTATCTTTGAAAAGAAAAAAGAAAGTACTTCTTTTTTCCCAACCAACAGCTCTCCTCTTTCCCTTGCCAAGGACACTTCCGCTCTTCTGAGTTTTCTCTCCTATGATTAATTTACTCATTTTTTTTCTTATTTCTGGATCTTGGCAGATTTAAACTGGTTTTCCTTCCCCCTCCTACCAGCCCATCATTACAAACAGCCAGATCCATCTTCCTAACGCTCACTCCTGTCATTTATCAGAGAGGCCTAGGCACTGTGCTCTGTCCTAAAATTGAAGACACTTTTGGTCTCGGTTTTCTAAAGCAAGCGGACAGCAGGAGATACTTTTAAAACACTACTATGCAAGTATTTTAAGTGGCCAAGACAATTCTTAAACTCCCAAGAGCTCCCACATTTGTACTAGTAAAGAATTGGGGCTGGGGAAATAACACAGTTAGTAAGTACTTACTTGCCTTGCAAACATGAGAATCTGAGTTTGATACCCAGAACCCATGGAAAAGTTCCAGGTGTGACGACTCGTGATCCCAGTGCTGGGCAGGCGGGGACAGAAGGGTCCCTGGGGCTCACAGTGACCCTAATTTAGCCTGAAGGTGGTCCCAAAGAAGATGAACATTGTTTCTGAAGATGACACCTGAGAGTGTCCTGTGCCATCTAAGAATGTATACACACACACACACACACACACACACACACACACACACACACACACGGTGTGTGGTTCGAGGCCACCCTGGTCTACAAAGCAAGTTTCAGGACAGCCAGAGCTGTTACACAGAGAAACCCTGTCTCAAAACAAACACAAACAAAGAACTGAGAATGGAGACTAAGAGATTGTTTGGAGGTCAGTGTGTGACCCAGCCATGAATACCGTTCGTAAGTGTGGGGTAGAAGTGCTTCCCCTCACTTCAAGCAATAAGGACCTTCCGGGGTATCACATGAGGAACTCCATGCTTGGCACCAGAAGGCAGGGGTTGCTGTGGTTTAGATAGGGTTTGACTGCCTTTCCCTCAGAGAATCATGTGTTGTGGGCTTGGGAGTTGGGGAGACCTATAAGAAACAGAATCTAGGAGGAGGTAGGCAGGTCGTTGGGAATACAGCCCTTGGAAAGGAATCAACACGGTTCTCATTGGACCCCATTAGTTGCCACGAGATCAGGTTTCTGCAGAAAGAATGAGCCCAATCCCTGACTGAGTCTCTTTGGTTTGGCCTCTGGTGAGAAGGAACTCATGATGGGTGACATCAACCTCTGAAACTATAAGCCAAATTAACTTCTTTTCTTTATAAAGTACTTAGTCTGAGGCATTTTGTTACAGTAACAGAAAATGGACGATCGTAGGAAGTATCACAGACTGGTGTCTCACTTCTGCCTGGGACATCTAAAAGGGAATGATGAGCTGGCAGGATCCTCTAATGGCCAGGATAAAGGACCAGTAGTTGCACTGAGCAGCCTGTGCATGCTATTTGTAGGGCAAAGGCTATTTCTCATGGAGCTGAGCTGGATTGTGTGGGACAAGGGTGTCCTGGAGCCATTTTGAGGTCTGCCTAAAAGAACCACCAGGAGGTCTTTGTAGAAAGAGCTTTTAGAAAACTGGGCCAGGGGAGGGGGTCATGCAGAGAAAATTGACTCAACTACACTATACATAATGTTATTGGCTGCGTGGGATAGCACATGCCTTTAATTCCAGCACTAGGGAGGCAGAGGCAGTCAGATCTCTGTGAGTTTGAGGCTAACCTGGTCTACATAGATAAATAGAAAACAAAATGCTATTGAGCATCCTTAGTGGAGGGTCTCCAAAAACTAACGGAAGAGCTCAGAGCTAAGTAGGCTTGAAAATAGGCCCCCAGCCTGTGATACTCCATTAGAACAGCCCTGGCCAGGTTCCTTTAGCTGTCTCCCTGGTCCCTTTAGTTATATAAACCACAGTTTGGAGAAAGGAAGAGAAGAGGAAAGACAGACAGCAGTAAGAGAAGCCACAAGCCCCTTCTCCCTGCCACCTTGAGAACCCACTAGAAAGGACGAGACTGGGCTCTGAAATTCTGCTTCTTACATTGGTCCTGCACAGTATTAATTATTAAATTAAAACATTGAGTAGCGGAAGACTTTGCCCATTTTTAAAGGGTGGTAAAAGTTTAAACTAAGTTTCTTCTGGATACCATTTTAGGAATCCCCTTATTCAGCATTCTGGTGGCACACAGGTCAAAGAAGCCTCCCTTGACTGCCTCCTGCTTTAAGCAGGGCCTCTGTCACACCCCTTAGATTGTCCAAACCCCTAAGTATGGAGTTTGATGTTGTCCCTTACCTGAGCTCATCTCTATTTTCATCAGAATCTCTTGAAATTCTGACAGAACATCCGATGGCCCCTGTTCTTTGTAATAATAGCAAATATTCATCCAACATTATTCAGTCAGCCCTCTGTATTCATGAGTCCCACATTTGTGGAATTGGAAATGTAAAAATATCTCATCTGCACTGAACACGTATAGACTCCGTCCATTCTCCTGATTCTCTAAACAAGAGAGGCCAGCAGCTATCTGCACAGCCTTTACCTTGTATCGGGTGGTACAAGTAATCTAGAGATGGTTTGGAGTGATGGGAGGGTGGTGTGGGGTTCACAGATGGCAACTGTGCCGCCATTCCATCCCAACAGAGGGGCATCTTGGGGGCTGGAGTCCTGGGGTTGATTGCGCAGCTACGGGAGGAGGGCTGTGCTGTTCAGTCCTCACAACAGCCTCCTAAAACAGGCGTGAGTATTACCTCCCTGGCTGTAGAGCTGAGGCAGCTGACCAAGGAGGCTGTGATGGCGACCAGGAAGCCTAACACTGATGTACTTCTATCCCTGCACCTTAACACGCTTTGTTCTTAGCTATTCTGTGCACGGTTTTCCTTTCTCGTTCTGATTATCTACCCCAGATATCTTTCAAATCCCAACTCAAATCCCTCCTCCGTGGAGCTTTCCCTAATTACTTTACAGTTGTCTTTATTCTCTCCCCAAACTCCCCAAACATTTCATTTGTCCCCGAACTTTAAAACTTGAATGTGTGTGCTGTTTATTTTTCCATTGTCTTGTGCAAGCTCCATTGTTCCTTCCAGAGTGAGACCTATGTTCCATACTTTCTTGCGTTGACCATCCAGTGGCTCTCAATCTCTAAAGCAGGGGGCTCACAAAATAACACACACATAAATGAGACTTAACTAGATGGAAAGGTGTTGGACCTCATTGTAATAGGAGATATGTGAAGGCCTGTGGGTATAGCTCAATGGTAGAATACTTGCCCAGCATGTGTGAGGCCCTCGGTTAATCTCTAGTATGGTAAAAGACAGATTGATGATAGGTAGATGATAGATAGATAGATAGATAGATAGATAGATAGATAGATAGATAGAAGATAAGTGCTAGATTAATAGAAGATAGATAAGTATATAGAGGAAAGATCAATTACAAATGATAGATTAATTCTATTATTATATTGATGATAAATAAATAGAAGGTAGAAGATAAAAGTAGATAGATAATTGATAAATGACAGATAAGGAAAAGATAGGTGATAAGTAGGTAGATGATAGAGAAACTGGTGATAGATAGATGATAGCTGGATGGATAGATAATAGATAGATGATAGATAGACAGACAGACAGACAGATAGATAGATAGATATAGATGGAATGATAGACAGATAGATTTGTGTTACTATTTGTTACTTGTGAGATAAGGAAAATCCAAACACAGGGCCACATTTGGACAACGCTGTAGGGGAGGGAACCTCTCACATGGTGCTGATGAGAATGTAAGATGATGCGGCCCTTACAGAGAAAAATTTGGCAGCATCTAACGATATTACACATGCATTCTTTTCAGCCCAGTAATCTCACTTTTGGGAATCCATCCTGAAGATGCACTGGCAACGATCCCAAGTGCTGCATGTTCAAAGCTATTCTCGCTGTGCTATTTATAAAAGCAAAAGTCTGAAGAAACCCAACGTCAGTCAGCAGAGGCCTGGTTAGATCACCACAGAAGAGCCATATCAGAGGGGCCTGGGCAGGAGTGACGGAGGGCCACTCCTAGCTGGTCTGGATGCTCTCCAGGATCCGTAGCTGAGTGGACAAAGCAAAGTGAAGAACAATATACATAGCAGATACCATTTGTGCAAGAAAAGAGTGAGTGTAACTATGTGTTTGCTTGTATTTTCTAAAGGAAATAATGGAAGAATAAATAATATGCAAAACAATGAAAAGTTTCGTGTACGAAGGGAAGAAATTAAGGGGGAGGGGCAGTGAGATCTGCCCAAATACATCTTACTTTATAGCTCTGACTTTGGAATCAATTATTTTACACAATTAAAAACAAAATTAAGGGACCAGTAGGATGGCTCAGTGGATAACTTGCCACCGAGCTTGGCGACCTGAGTTCAATCCCCAGGATCCATGTGGTGGACAAGAGAACCAGCTCTCACCAACTGTCCTGTGTTCTCCACGTGTGCTGTGGTGTGCATATTCCCACAGACATGCACACACAGACTGAATCAATGCAACTTTTAAAACACGAAAGAAAACAAACACACGGCAATGCACGTGGGCTAGAACTGAACGGTTATGTAAGTGACGCGGAGTCACCTCACTGTAGGAGTTGGAGGAAGCCAGAAGGATCCATGTGGTGACAGCCTGGAGCTAGAGATGCTCTTGTGACCTCATGCTTAGCTTAATATAGACAGGGATGGGCATGCATAGAAATATCTGTCACTGTGTCTGTCCACATGGGTGGCTGCACAGACATCTATTTCCTTGTTGTGTCAGCTGAGGAAGCCCCATAGCAACCAGCAACACACCATTCAGAGCACAGTGTCTAACACCCTCCTCCAATCAAAGGAACCGGGGCTTCTCAGAGAAAGGACTGGTTCTAATGGGACAAGAGATGGGGAAGACAGTCCCCAAACATCTGGAAGTGACAGAGAGTAAGGAAGTGCTGTTTTAAAAAGACAAACTATGGGGACATGTCTAAAGGACACAGAAACAAACCGAACAACTCCCAGTGGTCAGACGTGGACAACAAACCAGAACGCAACTGGATCATAACCCCAAGCTTAAACTAATACTTTAGAGTCTATAGTGAAGAAAAAAAACAATTAAAAATGTTTTTACATTTATTTGGGGTATGTGTGTGTGTATCTATATCTACACACACACACACACACACACACACACACACACACACATACATACACATATACACGATGAGCATGTGTGGAGATCAGAGAACAATCTGCAGGAGTTGGTTTTCTCCACCACATGGATTCCAGGGATCAAACTCAGGTCATCATACTTGGCAAAAAACACTCTTACCCATTGAACCACCCTGCCACCCAGAAGTACAATTTTTAGTAAACGAATGAATGTGAAGGGGAGGGTCTTCAGCATAGAATTCTAAGCAATGTATATGGGTCTCCAGCCTCAAAGAGATGAACCCCTTAGCTGTGGGCTGTATATCATGACTTTATCTTCCCATGAATGGAGCATGAAAGG
Source organism: Peromyscus melanophrys (assembly GCA_902168415.1). Classification (NCBI taxonomy): domain Eukaryota; kingdom Metazoa; phylum Chordata; class Mammalia; order Rodentia; family Cricetidae; genus Peromyscus; species Peromyscus melanophrys. Next base: position 51,746 of record CABHPR010136922.1, on the reverse strand, counting down.
GGAACATGAGCAGCTTCATGGTGGAGAAGCGTGACAAGCACTACTCAGTGGATGTAAACATCAAAGAAAAAAGAGAGTGAGGGGATTTGAACACATGTGAAAGAGTGGCTGCAGGGGGTGGGGAAGGGAGGGAACCCACTGAGGAGAGGGGCACTGGCAGAGAGGCGTGAATTCAAGCAAAGTATAGTGACACATAGGTATGAAAATGCCGTAATAAAACCCATTGTTTTGAAGAAACAAAACCCATTATTTTGTAGGCCAACTTCAAATTTAAATTTTAAAACACCAATAGCAGAGAATCCTATTAATAGTATGCACCCTTGGTAGAACTTGAGGGAAGTGGCCCTTTAGTCTGTGGTCTTCACACCCCAGACATGGAGCCCCAAACTCATTATTAGAAATGTCATCCAAGGGTTTCGTGTGGATGCAGCTCCGTTGGTAAAGTGCCTGCTGTACAAGAGTGTGGACCTCAGTGCCATCCCCAGCACCCACATGATAGTTCACAGCTAGTGGACTGGGGCCGGGGTATGCGGGAACTCAGTCACATCTTCACCATTTTCCTGTGCGTCTAAGATGTGATAAAAATTGGAAGTTAATTTTTTTAAGTTGGAAATTAACTGAGCTGTTTATCAAGTTGATTCTATAGACTAAAGAGAAATTTTAAATGAGTTTGAAACACTGAATCCTGAAAACAAACACATCCACCAAGCAACCTTAGACCATCTTCAGTACTATTAGTACCAATTTGCTGGCGTGGGGAAGGAGACAAACACAGTTATGTTAATAGCATCAGAAGCTGAGCTTTTCAGCTCAAAAGAAACAGAATACAAAATAAAATCAAAGTGTACATTCAGTGAGTGAGGTCACTTGCCACCAATCCTGATACCTGAGCCCAGTCCTAGGACCCATGTATGGCTGTCTTCTGCTCTCCACAGGCAAGTGTGCTCCCCACAGATAAATAGTGTATTTTTTCAACTTAAAATCTTTACTTAAATTGGGTGCTGGAGAGATGCTCAATAGTTAAGACACCTGATGCTCTTGCAGAAGACCTAGGTTCATTTCCCAGCACTCACATGGTGGCTCACAACTGCCTGTAACTCCATGTCCACGGAATCCAGTGCCCCCTTCTGCTCTCCATGGGCACCAGACATTCATGTGCTGCACATATGTAGATGCAGGCAAAACACCCATACACATAAAATAAAAATAAATACATATTTTTAAAAAAATCTTTACTTAGATATATTAATAACACATTCTCTTTCTCTAATGTGCATTTCCTAGTTCTGTCCACTGAAAATGCACAGGATAGATGAGCAATGAGAGACCCTAGAGCCTAGATTGTAACAGCTACTGTTTTCCATTAAAAAGAATCAGGTCTCCTTGGAGATACAACTAATTATAAATCTGAGGTCGATGAGCCTAAGAAACCCTGTCACCCCTGAAGTAAAGGAACTTAGGTCACGTCAACACAACACAACACAGAAGAGCCAATGGACTTCCAGGGGCCACAGAGGACAGAGCCCTGAGCATGAGAAAAAGTAACTTGACCAAATTAAACCACACCAAATACATTAAAAATCTATGCACCCATAATACCCCTTCTCCACAAGGAATACAACCTCATTTTTCTATCCTTGGGGAATTTAAAACAATCAATCATTCCGATAAAAATGAAAACTAAGCCAGGTGTAGTGGAACATGCTTTTAATCCCAGCACTAGGGAGGCAGAGGCAGAAGGATCTCTGTTGAGTTTGAGGCTAGCCTGGTCTATACAGTGAATTCTAGGCCAGCCAGAGCTACAGAGTAAGACTCTGACAGGGAGAAAGGGGGGAGGGGAGAGAAAAGGAAAGAAAAAAAAGTGGGGGCTAGAGACAGGTAGCTCATTGGTTAAGAACACTGACTCTTTCAGGGGACCCAGATTAAATTCCCAGCACCCACATGATGGTTTACAACTGTAACTCTAATCCCAGGGTATCCAGTGCCCTCTTCTGGCTCCCTGGGCACCAGGCATGCATGTGGTACATAGACATACATGCAGACAAAATACCCATACACATTAAAAAAAAATAAGCTTTTTTAAAGTAAAAAAGAAAATTAAAGGAAATAATAAAGTTCTTACCATACCTCTTCCTGGACAGAGTGTATTTCTTTCTCAGCAACCATGTAGTTTATAAGGAAATTCTTCTCTGTGGAATCACAGTAAGCTCGTGGGGAGAGAAAGAACCAGGAAACCACATGAATCAGAGCCAGTGATCAAGTTGGCTGCTCAAACCATTAGATAAAATGTTGGGGGCGAGTTTGATGTGGTGGATCAGGCTGTCAACACTTGAACCCACTGGTGAACTTCACTAAAAGTGCAACAAGTGGACATACTGTTCTCCCACCTATGGAAGATTCTTGCCCCCCACCCAAAAAAAAAAGAAAGAAGAGAAAGAAAATGAATGTAATCAAGCTTCTAACCTCAACTTACAGAAAGTGAGTTTGGGGACCTTGTTAAACACTGCACCATGAGGACACAGAGTCAAAGCCAGAATGTAGAAAATCCTGCAGCAGAAATGATACAGTTTATTGAATAAATAATGGTCCTAAAATAACAAAGGGAACTATTATTAATTAAAAGAGACATGCCAAATGCGATGGGTAAATTTGATGGTCAGTTTGACAGGATTCACCCAGGAGACAGGGCTTCGGGTGTATCTGGAAGGGTGTTTCCAGGAGGCTTAATGGAAGTGGGAAGACCCACCCTGAACACAGGCAGCACCATGCCTTGAAATGGGGTTTCTCTTTGCTTCCTGGCTATTGGCATAATGTTACTATAATTGTTTGACTTCCTGCCTCCACACCTCCCCCACCAGATGGACTGACTACACCCTCAAATCATGAACCAGACAAACTCTTCAGAACAAGAAAAGTAACTAATACATCAACCAGACACAAGATGTGGATCCTTCCATGTAGATGTAACCAACTGCCTTATTAAATAAGAGACACAGGGCCAATGTAAAGATGAAAGCCAAAGAGGTCAGAGCTAAGAGTCTTACCCGCTTTCCGCCAGCTAGCCTCTCCCACCAAGAGACCTCTCCGAAAAGGGACTCCTTCCTGTGCGTTTGATTTTAAATAAGAGTTCTGTTCTGCCTTCTCATTGGTTGTAAACCCAACTACGTGACTGCCTCGTAACTACCTCTCTGTACAGACCTCCAAGTCTTCTATGGTTGGTATTGAGATTAAGGGCGTGTGTCTCCACTGCTGGCTGTATCCTTGAACACACAGAGACCTACCTAGTTTTGCCTGCCGAGTGCTAGGATTAAAGGCGTGCACCACCACCGCCCTGGCTTTCGCTATGGCTTGCTGATAGCTCTGACCCCTAGGCAACTTTATTTATTAACATACAAATAAAATCACATTTCAGCACAAATAGAATACCACTATACTTCCAGACATTCCAATTTGAATGAGCCAAATACAAAAGGACACGTTTGAGACACTGTGGACAGGCAAACACGGACTGGGAATGTGATACTGTTACGTTGTAGAGCCAGGTGTGGTGGCACATCTCTGTCATCTCAGGAGTTGTGAGGCAGAAACTGGAGGATCTGAAGTTCAAGGTCATCCTCCGCCACATAGCGAGCTTGGAACCAGTCTGGGTTACATAAGACTCAGTTTCAAAAATATAGTAAATAAAATAAAATAAAGAAATTATAGTTAATGTCAGGGGTGATGCTGACACTGTACTTATGTCAGAATAATTAAAGCCTTTATCTGCTAACAGGATATATGGAAGAAGAGATAGCTGAAAGGTTATGATGCCTTTGAATCACTTTAAAATAGTCTAGTGTCGACCCCCCCCACCCCCCAACCCCGAGTGGTATAGCTTGGTAGACTTGAAGTGAGAGAAGAGAAGACTGTCAGTTACCTAAGCTTAGTAATGGGTGCGTGAGGTCTTCTTTCTAAGGTCATGTTTGTTTAAACATGTCTGCAATAAACAGTAAAACAAGTATTTTTTTCAACAGTTGGCTCAGGTTTGTGGGCACTAAGGAGATTTTGACTCCAAATTGAGGTTCTTTTAAGACAAGCAGGTGATGCTGGTTCAGATGATCCAGGACCAGCTGAGGGACAGCTGCAAGTGTAATTGCTGTGGGTTGGAAACAAGCCCTTACAGCAGTGATTCTCCACCTTCCTAATGCTGCGACCCTTTAATACAGTTCCTCATGTTGTGGTGACCCCCCCCATAAAATTATTTTCATTGCTACTTCATGACTATAATTTTGCTACTGTTATGAATTGTGATGTAAATATCTGATATGTGACTCCCTGGATCGAGACCCACATGTTGAGAACCACTATCTTATAGGTATTTATTGATTGAATATGAAGATTCTGTTCTGATCAGGAATTGAAGTCGGAAAATTCTTTGCAACCAGAAAAAGGGGAAAGGTAGAAATAGGCAGAGAGGAGAGACATCCTGGCCAGGATGCCCAATTCCTAGAACTGCATAACAACATCTTTCTGTCAGAGTCCAGAGCAAGACATTCTAGATTCTCTAAACTCACTAACTGGAGGAAAGGCTGGATTCTCAGAGACTTGCTAAGTGGGCAATGTCTGTAATGCACCTCCCCCTCCTCCTCCCCCCACAGCTGCTGGCTGTATGTATGGCTAGCTTCTTTAGTCTGGTGTATTACAACACCCAGCAGCCTCCCTCTCCCTTCTACCCAAACTCCAAAGAAGGTGTAATTTGGGAGCTTATGACCCTCCCATCCTTTCAATTTGCCTACATGCATATTTTAGCTCAGTTGCCAGCAGCAATAAAGAAGGGAATCAGTGGAGCGCTTACTGCTGGGAGCAGTCCCCTAAGATGTCTGAGAAAGCAGATATGTTTAGGTAAAGCAGAAGTGAGAATCCTCCAGGGGCAGCTCAGCTACCGAGTTTAATTGGGCTGCAGCTGCTCTACCTCCCCCTCCCTCACTGCTGGTTCCGCGGGCAGACAACTGGGATTTACCAGTTAATTGGCTGTTCCCACGATTGTCATTCACTTAGGCCGTCTTCCTAGTCTTTGTAACTACAAAATGCTTCTCTTAAAATAATTTGCTTATGTGTGGCTCCCCAAGACTCAGGTGGGACCCTCAGATCTCTAGGATTTGTCAAAGAGGCACATCTGTGCAGGGGACGGTGTGTGTTGTAGGACTTGGGGTGCTGCTGTGAAAAGTCAGTGCAACTGGGGACCAGTGTCCTGGGTTATATAAAGGTGTTGGACCTGGTTCAAATCTCAGAACCAGTTGGACAGGTTGCAGAGGTTTCTTTTTATTTCTCACCACCCAACTGAACAGAGGGAACTTTCAACTTCGCCAGGTGAATGGTTTACTTGGAAGTGGTGAGAAAGGTCAGCGAGCTGGGATTTAGATTTCACGGCTCTATCTATCATCTTTTCAATAGGCACTAGACCCCCCAAACAGATGCAAGGCCACAGAATTAAGCAAGAGGCCTACTGGGCCCACTGGCTTTCAGCTCATCTTTAGAGCTTAGCTGCCAATGGCTTTTTAAGTTGGCTGGCTTCTGACATTAAACGTGGTGGGGACCATTGCCAACATCAATACATCATGTGTGTTCGGCTGCTTGCCTGCCTCGAGTTGCATTGTGGTACTGGGTTTGGTGGTCACTCCAGCTTCTCTCTTGACTACTCAAAATCAAACTACTGCCCAGTTTTCTGCCAAACTATCCTAGAGCCTCCCGCCCTGCCCAGCCCAGTGGAAAGTTCCAGAGTAATTCAGAGAGTGTGCCTCTTTGGAGTGTTTTGTCTTTTTTTTTTTTTTAATGGGAATTTTGCCGTTCAAGAATTCTAACTGGTTCCTAGGAGATGAGATGATCCTTTTGGCTCCATCAACCTCTACAACATCTCAGCAAGGCCACTCTCTGTTTACCAAATGAATACACTGGCCCAGGAGCCAAGCAGAAATCAGTTCCAGGCCTCTCCAATAAAAAAGAACGGAATGCTATAAGTTATAAATCAAAAGGGAATTTTGGGGGTTGAGTTTCAATACGTCTCTTTTAACTGGAGAATCTGTGCTGACGGTGGGTGAGGTCAAGTAGATTGGAGTTAAGTGTCTTGTTAATACGTAGTGTGCGCCTTGCATCCCAGTTCCCCCCTCCCCCCTTCTGCTACTCAAAGTGGGGGAAAGGAATGGTCTTTTTTTTGAGACAGGGTTTCTCTGTGTAGCTTTTGGAACCTGTCCTGGAACTCAGTTTATAGACCAAGCTGGCCTTGAACTCACAGAGATTCACCTGCCTCTGCCTCCCGAATGCTGAGATTAAAGGCGTGCGCCACCACCGCCCAGCAAGGAATGTTTTAAAATCTCAGCATAAGTACTGGAGAAGTGACGCGGTGGTTAAGAGCACTTGCAATGGACCTGAATTCAGTTCTCAACATCCACACGGGGCGATTCACAACCACCTGTTACTCCAGCTCCAAAGAGTCCACTGCCCTCTTCTGGCTTCCATAGGCATTGCACATACCTACGTACTTACACATAGACACACATATGCATAATTAAAATAAAAATAAATCTTCGTTGTTGTTTTTGTTGTTTGACAAGGACTTGCTACATAGCCTTGGCTGGCCTGGAACTCACTATGTAGACCAGGCTGGCCTCAAAGTCAGAGATCCACCTGCTTCTGCCTCCTGGGTGCTGGGATTAAAGCCACCAGGCCTGGCTAAACCTAAGTCTTAAAAAAAAATGCAAAAGCCAAAAGTAAATGAATCCCCATGTGGGACAGGAGAGATGGCTCGTCATGTAAAGACACTTGCCAAGCCCGACGACCTGAGTTCTAGGCCCTGGATTCACACGGAGGAAAAAAAGAACGAGTTCCTGCACGTGGCCCTCTCATCTCCTGACATGGCATGTACACACACCCCCCCACACACGTGTGCACATACACACAAATAAATAATCGTGATTTTAAAACATCCCAGGGTCTAGGCCGTTCCCCACACCAATGACGTTACTCTTGGTGGGGTGCAGGGGGCATTTTGTTGTTTCAGTTCCTCAGTTCATTCCAACATAGCACGTTTGTCAGGCGGCATCCATCTCTGCAGTGGGGCGGACACGTCAGCATTCCCATCCCACTCTCCACTCATGAGTTTGCTCGTTTGCCAAGTCAGAGGCAACACTATGCGGAGATGATTGGAGCTCAAAATTCCGAGATTCTCTTTCAACTGTCTCCGCTGGAAGCAAGGTGCATCCTGGGGCCAGCTGCCTTCCCATCACGCCTGGGTCTTCTCAAAAGCTGGCTGCCACCTAAGAAGATCTGTCTAATCGGGTCAGCGTGTTGCTGAGTGCAGATTGCCTTACCCAGCCTAAGTAAATGAGTAGTGTTGGTTTACAGAGGAAAAATACAAGTTCCCTGGTGTGTCAGATACGCGTGGGCCTACCAACAAGTTTCAAGTGTGCAGTGGAATTTCTTCTTAATGCATATTTAAGTCCCCTGGTGTGCAGTCTCCAGTTTCTCTGATGTTCAGTTAATTGGAAACGCACCTTACTCAAGAAAGCCTTAAAATAAAAATGCATTCCCCCTCCTTGGCCCATTGGTGAAAATTTAAATACTTACAAAGCTAAGGAGACTGTTAACCAAAATGTGTATCTGGGGTCTGGCCTGTACTTTAACCAGATATTATTGGAGTTGTCTAAATGGGGGGTGGGGCAGGCGGGAGAGAAGCTTTAACTCCTGAACTAAGCGCAATTAGTCGGGCATAAAGGAAGTCTAAAGGGTGCTAATTGCCTTTAAAAAGATAAATTGAATTGAACCAGAGAAGCAGAAAATTACCTTTGTTGAGAATCATCTTGGTTGTTTAAGAAGGGGAGGGCTTGTTGAAATCGGAACAACCAGCTGCACACAGCCGTGAGGATCTTACCCCTTTCTCCACCAACCGTAGATCCCAAGGAGGAAACTTGAAATTCGCAATGTCGCCCAGTTAAAGCCAGGTGGGATTCCCCAGACCCTGGTAAACCGCACGCACTCTTACATCTGTGCCAGCCTTTGCCCTCATGTCTCTTGGCTAGGACTCTCAATGTCATTTGTAAATGTTATCTCCGAGGGTGTGTGGAGAAACTGTCTAAGCGAAGGTAATTGAAATTCAGTTTTGGTTTTAAATAGGCCTTCGGGCAGGGGTGAAAGAGCGCTCTCTTCTGTGAACTCCACAACCTTGAGGATGTGTGTGCTACTCATAAAATGAGTCTAATGTGTGTGGAAGAGATAGTATTTATAGCTTTGAGAGTCCTGCTAAGGAGACAGCAAACCTGAAACAAAACCTGGTGTGTCACGGCACGAAGCATTCAGACTGTGGTCGCTTGTCCCCATGCATTTGAGCAGACTGTCATGGAGACAGGAGCATGCGGCAGAAAGGGTTCTTTCCTTCATGGTGGGCAGGAAGCAGAGAGAAAGGGAAAGGCCAGAGGCTAGGTCCAGAGATGCTTGTCCAAGGAGGAGGCATGTAGAAAAGCTGCCCTTCCCTCCTCCAGAGAATCGTGTAAGCTCAGGACACATTTGACTAACTCAGTGTGCGAATGGTTCTTGGTTTTCCTCTCAAGTATCTGTGCACACAAGTGACAAAAATTTGGGAAAGCTTACTTAGTAAATTTCACTGGCACCTGCTGAATTCCCCTCCCTCACCTCCCTGTGTCAATGGCCACCACATCATCATGCCTCTGTCTTTTCCATCTCCTTTTCTCCTTTGGTGTCCACACCCATGACCGTGGCTTCCAATGCTCTAATCTAGGTCAACAGCTCGGGGTTGTCCTTGAACTTCTCACTCAAACCTCCAACTGTCTGTTTAGCACCAGCCCTTGAGCATCTGAACCCTAAGTTGTCTGAAAGAGAGCCTTGACTTCTTCTGCATCCTTGCATAAGTCCTCTGTGTTTGGTCCCTGGTCTCTGGGCCTCATGCACACTTTTTGACAGAACCTCATGGTGACCAGAGCATGCGGTGACGATCTTCACCTCGTAGTAGACAGGAACAGGGAGAGGGGAAAGGGACCAGGGATCACATAGATCTTTCCAATGTACACACCCCCACCTCACCCCTGCCCAGGGACTTATTTCCTCCTGCAAGGCCCTGCAATCTAAAGTTTTCAGAAACTGCTAAAATGGTGCTACCGTTGCGGACCACCAGCCTGTGGGGAGCAGCTCATGCTCAAACAAAGCATTCTCCATGAAATAAAACAGGACCATTTCACTGGTCCTGTCACACAATTCATCCTCTTTTCTCCAATCCATCAATGAGTTCTGTCAGTTTTATCTCCAAAGTATCGTTCTTCTTTCTGAATCTCTCTCACTTATCTCCATTTCCACTCTCCACTCTGTCCCTGGGAGGACTATCAGAGCCTCGGGCTAATGTGCCTCTTCTCACCCTTGCTCTCCACAATGGATTCTCCACACAGTGGCCAGCGTGAACTTTACAGAATGTAAATCAGCTCATGTTAATCACCTGATTAAAACCCTGCCATGTTAGACTAGGAACGCCTGGGTATCTTTCTGTAAAACACCACAGTAGCAGATTGATAGAGGAAAATCGTGCACCGCACAAGCTTTCCAGGGGACACCAAGAGCATTCAGTAAAACCCAAACCTTGTTCACGGCGGAAACCAGAAAGAGGAGGGAATTTCCTTAACCTAGTAAAAGTGAGCAAGTGCATTTTTTTTTCATTTATTGTTTTAAGTGTGTGTGCCTGAGTTATGTATATATACCATGTGTGTATGGATGCCCTCAGAGGCCAGAAGAGGGTGTCAGAGTCTTTGGACCCTGAGTTATAGGAGGTTCTGAGCTGCCTGATGTGGGTGCTAGGAACTGAACCTGGGTCCTCTGGAAGAGCAGCAAATGCTCTTAACGACTAAGCCATCTTTCCGACCCCCTAATGCATTGTGGGGGCGGTGCACACAAAAGTAAAAGAGCTCAACCCCACCACTCAGGAAGCTAAGGCAGGAGGATGGCAACTCTGAGGGCCAGCATGAGCTACACGGTGAAACATTAGATCAATAAAATAAAGGACTGAGAGACAAGGGAAGAGGTGCAAAGATAGGGAATAAGTCAGACAGAGGTACTTTTAATTTCAGCAGTAAAGTTTGTTTTTATGCTTAGCTCTAAGTTCATGGCATTACCTATACCTGTTGGGGATTAGGCTGCCTGAAGTATTTCATCATAACTTGCTTTTGTTTTTTATTGAACATTAGAAGGGTTGGGAGCGGTTGCCAGCAGGGTCCAGGGTTGGGAGGCCAAACCTGGTCAGCAACAGCAAGACTGGAGGGAATGTGTGAAAGCCATGAAGAGAGAGGGGATCCTTGGGCTCCTAGGCTGACTAAGGTGGGACATGAGAAAGGAAGGGGAAGGCACCTTGGTGACTCGCCCTGCGCTGCCTGAGTGGCTGATGAACGAAGTATAAGCAGGGTATGGGAATGAGCAGACTCTGGAGTGGGGGCTCTGTTTGAAGGCACAGAAAAGGGAGAGGAAAGGACCCGAGGACATGGCTCAGTGGGTCAGAGCACTTGTTGTGCAGGCGTGAGGACCTGAGTTCAAATCCCCAGAAATAACATAAAAGCCAGGCATGGCCTCTCATGCCTGGAATCCCAGCCTGCAGGTGGAGACAGGTGGATCATGGGAACTCACTGGCCACCCAGACTAACTGAAGTTTCAGATTCAAGCAAGAGACTCTACTGTCTCCAGAGAATAAGGTGGAGAGGGATAGAGCAGGACACCTGACATCCTCTTCTGACCTCTGTTCACAGGTACATGAACATATGTACCCACACATATAGCTCACACACAGACCCCCCCCCCCACACACACACATACACACCATAGATATACTTGGAAGTTTGTTAAAGAGGAAAGAAATGAAATGTGTATGTCATCTATTGTAATCTGTAACCCTCAGACTTGGTACTTGAAGATTGCCCCCTTTCTGATCAGACACCGGGGGCTGGATCCCAAGATGAAGACAAAATTGCATTCTGCAGCATCTCGGTGTTTGGGCTGCCCATGCTCCTGGACTCCACGCTAGGATCCCTGAAACTGCTGTCTCTCAAGGAGATGCCCACTCTGGCCAACTGCACAGATGCCTCTGGGGTTGTCAATGGAGTGTGTCGCCAGTCAGCAGCACCTCCCCTTCCCGAACAAGATAGATTTTAAAGCTGACTTGAATTTACACAGGAGTTTGAGGCAGTGTGAAGCTCTCCTACCCCGCCCAGCTTCCTCCATCACTAACATATTACATCAATGTATTTGTTACAGTTGGTGAGCTATAATAGAAACATCATTACTAATTAATACTCATACATGGAGGTATCAATCACATCTCCTTTTCAGACTTTCCTTGGTTTTGACCTTAACAGTTCAGAAGAATGCTGATCAAGTATTTTGTAGAGTATTCCTCAGCTGGGATTTGTCTGATGTCCTTGCCCTTCTGTTTTTAAGTCATGGAGACTGGCTCCCTCACCATTGGCTGGAACAGCCCTCACTAAGTCTGAGGCCATGCGAGAAGAGCCTGCAGGCATCTCTGTGGAATGTTGTCAGAAGCCTGGTGCAGAACAATCCTTCATTGACAGACCAGGAAGCCACTTTTGGCCTCCACGCCCCCTTTTCTGGGGGGCATCTTCTGTACTGCACACCAGTGCCAGTAGCAGCAACCCCTTCCCATGTGAATTTCCTGCTCTACAGGTCCCCGTGCAAACAGTCTCGCCGATTGTTCTGCACAGCCTCTGCAGCCGCAGGTTGCTGAACAAACGAATTGAGTTCTGAATTTCTTGGGTTAGTCCATCAAGGGCCTCTCTGAGAAGTTAGCCGGAAGACGTACATTCAGAGTCTCAGGGAGCCCTGTGAGGAAGCCCTGACCCAAGGCAGTGTAGAATACACGTGCTCTATATGAAGAGTCTATAGATGATTGTTCCTTATACCTTTCCCTGAATGGGGGGTCTGGTGGAATAGAATATTTGTTTAACCAAGTAAAGATGTGTTTCATTTGTTTGTGTTGCAGAATAATTGTTTAACTATGTAAAGATGTGTTGCATTTTTTATGCTGCATTTGTTTAATTAGGTAAAGGTGTGTTGCTTTTGTTTATGCTGCATTTGTTTAACTATGAAAAGATGTGTTGCTGTTTTACCTTGCCTGCCTAAGGCACCTGATTGGTCTAATAAAAAGCTGAGTGGCCAATAGCTAGGCAGAGGAAGTACAGGCGGAGCTGGTGGGCAGAGAGAAAAGGGGAGCCAGCCAGCCACGGAAAGTAGGATGGACAGTACCTAGATGCAGTAAATGAGCCTTGGGGCAGCACATAGATTAACCATAGAAATGGGTTAATTTAAGTTAAAAAAAAAAAAAAAGCTAGCTGGAAACAAGCCTAAGCTAAGGCCAAGGATTCATAATTAATAATAAGTCTCCATGTCAAGATTTGGGGGCTGGTGGTCCAAGAAAGCCTGTTATGGAGGATGAGGGGAGCAGGGAGAGACACCCACAATTCTCAGGTTGGTTGAATCCCAGGTTCTGACATCAGTAGCTCTTGGCTCATCTTGGCCTAGGATGACCATTTCAGCCTATGGTGTCCTACACCGTAGTTTCTGTGATGGTTAGTATTAGTCAGCTTGATACAAGTCCTTTATGAAGAGGGATCCTCAATTGAGAAAATGCCACCATCAGACTGGCCTGTGGACAAGTCTGTGGTGTATTTTCTTGATTGATGTGAGAGGGTTCAGCTCTCTATGGGTGGTGCCACCCCTGGTCTGGTGGTCCTAGGTTCTATAATAAAGCAGGCTGAGCAGGCCATGAGGTAGCAAGCCAGTAAGCAGCTCCCCTCCATGGCCTCTGCATCAGCTCCTGCCTCCAGGCTCTTGCCTCCAGGTTCCTGCCCTGTCTAAGTTCCTGCCCTGACTTCCTTTGATGGTGAACTGTGATATGGAAGTGTAAGCCAAATAAATCCTTTCCTCCCCTTTCCCCCAAGGTACTTTTTTGGTTATGGTGTTTCATTATAGCAACAGAAATCCTGAGACAGTCTCCTTGGCCAGTCCTCTGTGCCTCCCTTTTACACTCTGTGAAATGGGATACTGCTGAACTTGGAGACTGTAGAGAGGCTTAGGTGAGGCTAAGGCAGAAGGATTAGTGTTTATAATTATTATTACTATTCTGTAATGTTGATCTCATCACCAGGCATTGGCACGGCCTACTTCCCATTTTTCGTGCCGTGACACGCCTTTAAACCAGGGTGGAAGACACCTAGGATTCATATTATCTGAAAGACTGGCCACAGAGGAGTATTTGTAGGTCAACTGAGGCACAGGAAGTAGTTGAAACTCAAAATCACCTGGAGGATGAGGTGGTACCTTGGCCTGTCTGATTTGCCTAGACTGAAGAGTGGGGGGTGGGGAGGTGGAGGGGGCCCTTCAGCTTGCCAGGGAGGTCCCTGTACTCTTGTGCTGAGCAGCATTTCAGACCACAGGTAGCCCAGTGTGGACACTGAAATCAATGTAATGTGCTGTGACAAAGGGACAGAGAAGTTGTGTTTGGCTACTCTTGCGCCTGTAACCTCAACACTGTGGAAAACAAGAGAAAATGGCTAGGCCTTGCCACTAATCTAGCCCAAACAGCAAGCTCTAGGTTCAGCAAGAGATCACGTCTCAAGGGTCTCCTTTTTCTACCCCCGCTTAAGGGTCAGGAGTTAAGGAAACAAATATTAAAAAGTTGGGCATGGTGCCATATAATTATAATCCTAGCACTGAGAAGGCAGGGGCAAGAACATGGCCGAATGTTCAAGGCCAGCTGGGTATGAATAGAGAGTTCCAAGCCAGCCAGAGCTACATAGCAAGATCCTATCTCAAAAATGTAAAACAACAAGAACAACAATAAAAACAGGAGGTTTGAGAGATCATCTGTTCAGTAGTACAGTGCTTGCCATGGGAGCAGGAGGGCCTGAGTGTGATTCCCAGGGCCGACAGAGAGGGCCGGGAATGTGTCCTGCATTTGTAATCCCAGTGCGGGGAGGTGGAGACAGGGAGATTCTGGGGGGGGGGGGGGGGGGCTGACTGAGCAGCTAATCTCCTCTAATTGTAGAGCTCCGTGCCAATGTGAGACCCTGTCTCAAAACACAAGGAAGATGGCTTCTGAGAAACAATCCCACGGGGTTGTCCTCTGGCTTCCACACAGGCACACCCACATGTATGTGCACCTGTGACAGCTTATGTACCAACATAGGAATACACACATGCATCCATATGAACACACCTGCATCCACACAAAATAACCGAACAAATCCAGCAGCAGCCCCTGAAACCACACAGCAGGGGACAGCAAGGAGACATGACTCAGTCATGAGGAAGCAGGTCACTCGGAGAGGGACTTGGGGGTGGGTGGTATAGGAACTCAGCCTTGGACAAAGTAGTAAAGGTTCTGTCTGGTGTTCCATGGAAGCATGTGGCACCACTAAGTTCTGTAAAGCCCAAAGGACCAGAGCAGGAGGCGGCAGCAAGGGGCTACCTAGACCTGAAGCCATTTGCTCAATCCTTAGAACATTCCCTCTTCACCTCAGGGCAGAATGGAGTGTCCTTGACCCAACCCCACTACCCTGCATGTTCTGACCCTCTAAGCTCTCCAAGCTCACCAGCACCGCAGGGACTCTGGGATCTATTTGCCATTACAGGTCTCTTTTAGTGTGCCCCCACCAGTTCCTGTGCTCTTTTCCCGGCTTGGAGTATCCCCAGTCTTTGTCTTCCAGCCCCTCATCCTCCAGCAGTCCCTTCCTACCTGTAGACATCAGGGGCATGTGTGTATGCCTCTCTCTAGGGCTCCTCTACAGAAAATCTTCTACGAGTAACTGTCCGCTGCCCACTAAGATGAATTCCCAGGCAGGACTCTGGCTACACTTCCACTGCTTACTAGAGTGTCACATACCCTCCCCTCCCCCCTCCAACCCCCACCCCATGCTAGAGATGAATCTAGAGCCTTGCACATGCTGGGCAAACACGCCACACTGTGCCACACTCCCAGTCCCTGGTGGTGGTTACTATTATTTCATTGAACAAATAAGTAGAAAGAATGAGCATTCTCCACAAATCTTTGTGGGGGTATATGAGCCAGGAAGGGTCCAGGGAACAAGGTGAAGACACAGAACCAAGTCAGAAGCCTAAACAGCTTCCTAGAGTGGCAGACGGGTGGGCGGGGCCGCCTCTGTGCAGCAGAACAGGTTGTGGCTGCTCCCTCAACTTTTATTGCCCTGGCTGTGCGTGGGCTGTGGGAGCCTGGCTCCTGTCCCCAGGGCACCTTAAAGGAACTTCAGTACCTCAACTCCAAGTTCAAAGGTGGGAATGCACAAGGTGTGTCTGAGGTGTGGGAAAAAAAGAGCAGAGTCAGGGAAGGAGGGGGAAGGTTGTTGCCCAGAGCCAAGTAGGAAGGAACAGTAAGGAAGGGAGGACGGTGAGCTTGGGGGACAGTTTATCTGAGGTAGAGAGAGACCACCAGAGGGAGGGTGGGCCACAGCCCCTTACCCCTATAATGACATGCAAATTTACGAAGAAGACCCCAGCTTCCATCTGTCTCCAGAGTGCCACGGCCAGGAGCAGCGAGCAGACAGACACGGTGCTATGGAACAGCTTGTGAGCAGGTTTTGGGGGAGCGCTGCGCTGGCAACGGTGTGCGTGAATGGAGTCTCACTAGTTTTGCTGGTGGAAAACATGTTCCATGGCAAGATAATGTGTAAATATTTGAAATCTGACATGTGGGTGTTTAATAAGATTGTCTGCCTCTCTGTAGAGGAGTTAGACGTGTTTACTTCTAATAGAGGTGGGCCCTGAGTTAATACAGAAGCCTAGGAGTTCACAGGCAAGTACCCGCTAGCTGCATGGCTCCCTTCGCTCACTGCCCCACAGCTGGCTTTGGCTCAGCCAGCTAGAGGCTCTCTGTCCTGCCCCTACTCCCATTCCAGGTTGTGCTGGGTGCTGGGTCATCGATTTACTCATTCCACAAATATTTTCTTGAATGCTGACTACTGTGCCAGGGTGTGAGTCAAGCCTAGCCTTGACCTCAAATAAACCGCATGCCGCAAGGGACAGAGATTGGGGAGTCAGGGGACAGCAGCTTGTGGCTGAGAGCATCAGTGTTGGGGCAGGAAGGCTGCTCACAGGCCTAGGTCATCTCTGCACCCGTGGAGGGGAAGCAACCAAGGGAGCCCGTGGATTTCTGAGCCCACACGCCTCCTGGTCTGACTCTTCCCATCCGTGGAGATGAGTCTCACATCAGGCCTCCACAGGGTTGAGGATCAACTACTATCAGCTTAGAGTGTCTTCTTCCTTTTTATTCCAGGCTCTAGGACACAGAGGGAGAGGAGCTAGCCTGAAGAGTCAGTATAGTTGAGTCTGTTTCTGAAGTTGCAGGAAATGGAGAGATGGTTCGTGGTTAAGAGCACTTGTTGCTCTCGCAGAGGACCCAGGTGTGGGTCCCAGCACCCACATGGCAGCTTCACAACCATCTGTAACTCCAGTTCCAGGGGATCCAACACCCTCTTCTGACCTCTGTGGCACCAGGCTCACATGCGGTGCACAGACATACATGCAGGCAAAACACTGATACATATAAAATAAATTTCAAAAAAAATGTAAAAGGGAAAAGAATGACATCTGTCCCATTTGCCAGGGATGTTCCCCTGAATCAGCCACCTGGAGATACCTCTTCTGATCTCCTTTCAGCTAACATCTGTGCCTAGATCTCCAGGGAAGAGTGCCTGGAGAGGAGACCCCGTTCCCTACTGCTGTCACAATGCCCCGCCCTCACACCTTGGCTGCTGAAAGGATGCATGGGTCAGAACTGTCTTGATAGTCAGGGATAAGTAAGGGGACTGGGCATCATAGAGAAGCTGGGTATAGTGGCTCACAGCTATAATGCTAACACTCAGGAGGCTGAGGCAGGAGGATTATGAGTTCAAAATCAGCCTGGGCTATAGAGTGAGTTCCAGGCTTGTCTCACAAAAAGAAAAAAGTATGGAAATAGGTGGTGGGTGGTGGGGTATGGGTGTGGGCTCATCTGATTGTAAAAACTGGCAAATCTAAAACCTGCAAGGTTAGGGGGCAGCCTAGTAAGTGTCCAGTTTGGTGTACTGGCAGACCTCCCTAAGGAGGGGGATGGCTCTGGCCATAGACTGTTCTTGGACTCAGTTCCACTACTTGGATGATGCCCACTCTCATTACAGAGAGGAAACTGCTTTAAGCAAAGCCCACTGATTTAAATTCTAATCCTACTCCAAATACACCCTCCCAGAAATATCTGAATAAAAATTAAACAGCTGCATATTGTGGCCTAAGCAAGATGGCACAATTACCTATCCCAGGCCTTGCCTCTGGTTCTATAGCTTTCCCCATCATTGAGAGAGGCTGGGGGTAGGGTGGGGATGAGCCTTGCACAAACCAGGAATGAGGGTGCAGCCTCTGCTTCCCACATATCCCCCACCTAAGGGGGCTACCCACTCCCTTCTTTCCTCCTGCTTCTTGCTCTAGGTTTTAAGTGGATTTAGTAGAGCATATAACTGAAGCAGCTCAGCTTGGTCTGGGAGCCTTCCTTTCCTGTGACCTCTGGAGTGGCTTACCTGGTAGCATACTTGATGATACCATTTACAAGATAATTTGCCACACTCCATCACCCAAAGACCTGGCATTGGCTTCACGGTGACACTCTTCTGTGTCTTACATGTTGCCTTCTTACTGTCTGAAGGTCCTGGGTAATGAAACTTAACACAATGTATGCTGGGCCTGTGGGGTTTCCTCTTTTATTAATGTTTAACAGTGTTCTATAAATAGTAGTGTTTGGGGGGAGATCAGATGTGAAAGATGCTATGGGATTACCTCTGTTCTGAGTAGTGGGTTACCCGGAAATCCAACAACACCAGGCAGAGGCTCTGCCTTCTGGCAGGTGCCCACAGATCCATCTCCATCCCACTTTCTCCTGTGGGAGCCCAACCTCAGCCCACCACCCAGGTCCACCAAGGTTAGGGAGGGAGTCTTTGCTCTCCAGATGTTTACAAGGTGGGTACTAGAGGGGAGTGGCACAGTTAGGGTCCTTAAAAACAGGAACTCAGGGCTGGAGAAGTGGCTCAGCTGTTAGGAAGACTTCCTGTTCTTCCACAGAACCTGACATCAGTTTCTAGCACCCATCTTAGAGGCTCACAACCGCCTGCAACTCCCATTCCAGGTGGCCTGAAACCCTCTTTTCTGGCCTCCACGAGCATCCACACAGAGAGACACGCAAACACACATGATTAAAAAAAAACCTTAAAAACAAATTCAGGGACTTATTAAAAAATTCCTCATCACCTATATCAAGTCTGGAGCACTGTAGGTACTGGG
This sequence comes from Peromyscus melanophrys, assembly GCA_902168415.1. Lineage (NCBI taxonomy): Eukaryota > Metazoa > Chordata > Mammalia > Rodentia > Cricetidae > Peromyscus > Peromyscus melanophrys. The sequence continues at coordinate 33,386 of CABHPR010136922.1, read as the reverse complement.
GAGCACTATTAGCTGACTAGAAGAGTTGAGGAGCACCTACTGATAGGCCCCATGAAAGATTATTTCACACACACACACACACACACACACACACACACACACACACACACAC
>CABHPR010136922.1:5655-27871 GCA_902168415.1 Peromyscus melanophrys | reverse complement strand
TCTCTCTCTCTCTCTCTCTCTCTCTCTCTCTCTCTCTCTCTCTCTCTGTGTGTGTGTGTGTGTGTGTGTACATGTGACCTCATGAAGGAAGGGAGGGATGCGACCATTCCCATGAGGCCCCACAGCAGCCTGTGTAGAGAGACTCGACTAGACAGGTGCTCCCACGGGAGCCAAACAGGGAAGAAAACAGATCTGAGGAAAACACTTGCAGAACTGACCGAACAAGAGGCCAACACTCATTCCTTAGCCACTGTTGCTGTGTGGAGGAGGAAGTAGCTCTGTGGATGTTTTTCGACCTTCCCAGAGACTGGGGACACCCACTGGAGGTCTTTAGAACATAGTGTCCAACTATCAGGAAGCCTGCCTAGGCCAGGAGCTGGTGTGCCACCCATTGCTGAAAGCCTCTGGCCTCCAGGGACTTTGAAGCAGTTGTCCTAGCCTCCCACACCAGGCTGGGGACGGACAGGTAGGGCAGCCCTTCAAACGGATGATGCCAGTGTTTCGAGGGAATACTGCCAGGCTGGAGGCTGGGGCAAGGCTGAAAAGATCTCAGGGTTCACTGGCAAAGAAAGAGAATGGATGGCTGGGCAAGATGATAAACAAAAGCGAGTATCAGCCCAGGAGAGGTGAGAGTAACCCCCCAAGTGCTGGGTCTCTGGGACTGCACAACAAAAAAGCTGGGCTATGCTGGAGGCTGTCCTGACTGCTCACCTAAAGGACCCAGGGCCAGGGTGAGCTGAAAGCTGGTTATGTCCAGGCAATGTAATAAATAGCTATATCTTCTGCATTTAATAAGTGGCGAAAAGGAAAAAAAGGAGGGAGAGGGTCAGAGAGAGGGGGCTCAGCAGGTAAAGGCACCGGCTGCCAAGCCTGATGACCTGAGTTCGATCCCCGGGACCCACACGGTAGAAGGAGAGAACCAACTCCCACCACCGCACATGCACATACACACAATTAGTCAATCAATCAATACCAATTTTTAAGTTGAAAGAGAAACAAAGATAAGCAAAGAGCAGTGGGGGATGGAGAGAGGCCATTTAAGAGAGCGCAATTTGAGACTGTGACAGCGGTCGGAGTAGTTAATTACAGTCTTCCCCAGAACATTTTCAGCAGTCCTCCTGCCTCAGTCTCTCAAGGTCTGGAATTATAGGCATGCACCAACATAATTGACTTACCCTTCACTCTTATAACAAAACAGAAATCACTAACGAAACCTAAAAAGAAAAATAAAGAAGATGAGGTAACCCACAGGAAGCAAACAAGAGGGCTCAAGAGATGATAATTAACAAGTCAACAGTTCTTCATCTAGATGCTGCACTCTGATTGGCATTTTCCACCGTAGGTTCGCCAGCCCCACCTACTCCCAGGACAGCGGGTAGGAAACTGAACATAGTACGTGTGGAGACACAGTGGAGAGGAAGGCAATGTCACCCACCTGCCTACTCGTCACAGGGACTCTGAGAGGTCTGCTTTCAGGGGAGCCACTAATGGTTCCAGGGTAGCACAGGGATGAGGCTGTGAAGGGACTCAGGAACTCCTGGCATGGTCCTGTGGCAGGCAACACACACTGAAGAGAGATGGGGTAGAAGTGGGCCCTGCCCCAGAGACACAGGGCACCATCCTCAGTACTGGGCTCTCTGACCCAACCCTGCAGGCTGAGCCACCATCTCGAAGCCTGAACAGTGCACTTTCCTGGGGACTTCTCTTACTTCATGAAAATCCATGGCTACTCATTCTGAGATTGATTGATTGATCAATTGAGGGAGGGGCATCTCACTATTCTGCCCAGAATGGTCTCATACTCCTGAGCTTAAATTATCCTCCTTCCTCAGCCACCCAAGTGCCAGTGTTAGTCATATATCACCACTTCTTCTTCTTCCTCTTCTTCCTCTTCCTCTTCTTCTCCATCATGTCTTAAAGAGAAAACAGGCTGGAGAGGTTCAGTAAGTAAAGCACTCGATGTGCAAGTGTAAGAGCCTGAGTTCAAATCCACAACACCCACATTAAAAAAGGCAAGCTTGCGGTGCAGTTCTGTAACCCCAGCACTGTGGGGACAGAGACGGGTAGATCCTGGAAGCTCACTGGTCAGTCAGCCTATCTGAAATGGCAAACTTCTGATTCAGTGAGAGAGCCTGTCTCAAGACAAAAAGGCAAGAGTAAAAGAAGATACCCAAAATCCTCCTCCAACTCTTGCGTGTGCTTGGGCACATGTACCCATGCACTCATGCTCATGGATCACACATACAAGTAAGGTGCCTTAAGTCTGTCAGACTTCCACAATGGTCAATTAATGTCCCATCCCCTTTGCCTTGGACCCCTCCAACCTTTCCTAATCCCATGAACATGCCCACTGTTTGAATTCCAGCATGGATCTCCAAGGACCCCCTTTGCAGAATTCTAACCTTGATCATGTCGGTCACTGCCCAGAAAACCACTCAGGCGCCTCAGATACCTCATCACCATTCACATTCCCCAGATGCCTGGGCAAGAGTGTTTCCAAAATTCCTTCCCTGAAGGATATATGAACAACATGTACCTCTCCTCTTAAGGGCATAGTACGATTCCACCCTCAGACTTCCTGGGGAGCCAATGGGCTTATTTACGGGGCATGGATGACCCCAAAGCAGTGGCACCAGAAAGCCTTCACCTAGCATGGATGATGGCTTCCTCACTGCTGCATCAGTGGGGTTAATCTCCTTCTACAGCTCTTCCTAGAGACTCTCAAGATCAGCTGCACTTAGGGCAGAATTGCAGGCAAATGGGTTGAGTGGCTGGATACTCCGGTGACTCACCCATATCCTCCTAAAAGATAATGTCAACAGTTCACAAGCTGGGTGTTGATGGACTCCGAGAGGTAGGCACAGCCAATACAATGAGGATGGTGGCAGTCTGGCTGTGAGGATAGCACATTGCATGAGCCTTTAAAAAGGTTTGCTTGTTTAACCCAGCCAGTCAAGTTCATGTGTCGCTATTGCTTAACATCTCTTTCTGTTAATCTTTTCATTTAAATATACCTCTTTCAAATCTTCTTTTCCCTGAATTTTTTTTTCTGTGTAAGAAAGTAGATTGCCCTGTGAAATACCCCAGTCTGGACTATGCTTAGATCTAAGCTTACTTCACCATGTTACTGTGTCCCTGGACTCCCTGTTCATGGTAATGAGACTAGAGTCTCCATCAGGTTCAAGTAAACAAGGTCTACTTTTGACGGTGGGGTTGGAAGTACCTAAGGTGTCCTTGAGTCTTCCATAATGTCAGAAGCCACCAATGCTGGTTGCCTGGTGATTCTTCCATAGGAGCTGCAAAGCATGGTGTCAATCATCCCGTTCCTCACCCATGCATTAGCTAACAGCTTCTCCAAAGGGGACTTTCTTTCATTAGCTATTTGGTGACACTGAAGTCTGGTTCATAAAGAAAAATCAACTTGCCCAGCTTGTTCAGTGCCACTCCCACTGGCTGGGGTTCAGGGAAAGTCATCTGAGCCCCTTGCCCATGCCCCCAACGGCAAACTCATCCCACTTCCCACAGCAGCGTCACAAAGGTTAAAGGAGATCCTGCACAGCAAGTTCCAGGCATGCAAGCATTCCATGGACTGAATGGCTGTCCTTATTTTCACTTGTTTCCTGAATGGCATCCAGGGAGCATACCACAAGGATCTCGAACAGGGCTTGGCTGTTTATCACTTGTCACGACTACAGGCTCGTTGAAGCTATTGGTGGAGCTGTTTCCAAGGAGAGCCCTCACACCACACAGCTCTCTTCTTCGTGCTTTTGACAGTTCCCCACAATCTGTTCAGCACAGAAGACACATGGGAATCCAAGCAAGGCAATGCCGTGGTCATCTGTAACCAAGACAGTTCCCAAAGGGCACTAGGAGGAAGAAGGGGCTAAGAAATCCCCTTCAAATGTCCATGTAGTCCCAAATGTCCTTTCTCAGACACACATGTTGTGCAAATCAATCCCAACAGTCAGAAGGCTGAGGTAAGAGGACTAGCCTGGGCTACACAGTGAGTCCAAGGCCAGCCTGAATGACTATCTAAAAAGCACAAAATGGGATGGAGGTATAGTCCAGTTGCAGAGCACTTGCCTAGAAAGCATAGGCTCTGGGCTTGATTACCAGCACCATAAATACACACACATGCAGACAGATAGACGTCTACACGCACACATACACACCCTAACCACAGACAAAATGTCCTTCTTCTGGAAACTCTTATTAAGAATCTGCTTGCTTTACTATTCTCTGGTTTTGGTGAGCCTGTAAATTAATTTAAACCTATTGTCAGAATACTTCGTTGTTCATTTATAACCATGAGAATTATAGAAGACTTTTTAAAAACCACTTGCAGATTTAGGGCCTAGAAGGCATCTCAAAATTGGCTCTGAGTTTGACTTCTGAATTTCTGTGCATATTAAATCTTTATATTGTCATTTACATCCTTGCAATGGTCTCTGCTTTGCGAGGATCCTTGAAGCTTGGGTGGAAGTTGTAAAAGTAAGAGGCCATTTGTAAGTCAGTGTGGATCTGCACAAAGGTAAATCTTATTTTAGTGGCTCCACACCAGAAGTCGAGTTTCCAAGGCTGTCAAGAGTCTGTGTTGCTAAGCACTTATTCAAAAGATGCACGATAGCCTGGCATGGCCTGTAGGGAGGAGGCTGTACTCACAAGGGACACAGCCAGGGCTTCTTCCCTGTGGGGCACAGGAATGAAATGGGGTACCACCTCCTCCGTGCACTAAGATCCAGTGCTCAAATTGTGGACTAAAGGGACCCTGGTGACTGCACAGCCCTGAGGAAGTCACTTCACCTGTGAGCCTCCACCCATTTCCTTCATGTAAGATAAAAGGTATAAGCAGACATGGTGGCCCACGACGTGGGAGCCTCAGACAAGAGGACCATGAATTTAAGGCCAACTATATAGTGAGACCCTGTCTCAGAAACAAACAAACAGAAGGGCCACTTAGCTCAGTGGTAAAGGTGTCTGCAGCTAAGCCTGATATCTGAGCTCAGTCCAGGGCCCACTTCCTGGAAGAAGAAAACCAACTCCTGCAAGTTGCCCCCTCACCTCCACACAAGCATCCTGTGGCATGGACACTCCCACACACATTAATGAATACAATAAAAATATTAAAGCAAACAAATAGTTGTTGTTAATGAGGACCAAATGAGATAGGTTAGCGAAAGCACCAAGCACCATGTGTGATCCATTCTAAGTACTCACTCACTGCTAGCCATTACCGTCACTATAGCTATTGATATGATTCTGGTCATAGCCACCACAACTGTTGTTTGAAACAATATTTCTCTGGAACGTTACCTGACAACAAAAAGGAACTAGCATTAACTAGACAGAACTAAATGGCAATACGTTTAAGTGAAGAAGGTCCACAATCACTTCTCAACGCTTTAAGATGACGTGTCGAAGCAAAGGTCCACAGCATATTTAAATTCATTTATATAACAGGGTGACATTAGGGGTGATAGAAGGGAAACGTATGGCTTTAGAGAGTAGCAGAGAGGACAACCTATCACGAAATAACTCAGAACTTCCTTGCCATGGTGGGCATGTAACCCTGCGCGTGCCCTAAGGGAGAGGAGCTATGTTCACATATTGTATTGATGTCAGTTTCCTAACTCATACCGCATTGTCACTGTGTAAGACATAGCCCTTGGGAGAGGGTCAGGAGGCATATGACCATTGCACTTCTTACATTCTCTTTACAACTTCCTGTGAATCTACACTCATTTCAAAATAAACAGCAAAAAAAAAAATTTATGAAATCAAAATATAGTGCACAGCTGAGTCAAATTCTGTGCTAAGATAGCATTTCCATCTTTGGATAACATTGTTCCCCTTAGATTTAAACGCTGCATCATTTAATTTGCTTTGCAATTTATCTAGTATTAATTCCTCCCAAACAATATCAGAACTCTAAACCCCCTTTGATGCAATAAACACATCAGAAAACATGTCTAGTCTGCTTTTCAGCTAGCGGCATCTCCTGGAACTGCCATCTAGCACTAATCTGGACTTGCACCTCTCTGGGGTCGTCCTGGAAGCATCCATGTTGGCAAGACTCTGGTAACCAATTATATCTAGCAAAATCTTGGCGGTTTTTGTTTTTTAACAGGGTGCTGAGATTTCAGAATATGTAGTCTTTCTTTTTTGCTTGCCTGTGCCTTCTGATTTTGCTGAAGCAACTCATGCTATGCTGTTTCTACAGTCCTTGCCATACAATGAGAGAATACAGCATAGGGGCACAAAAATAAAAGGCCTTTCTTTTAATAGCTTGAACGTGTGTGACTGGTTCTCTGATCTCTACCTGGCACTGTCTCTGGGGGTACCACCTGGAGACCCAACAGTAACCCTTCACCCTAAGTGTGTATGCACGCAGGGGCCTGTGTGGATGTGGGTATGTTTTGCTAGGAATCTAACCCAAAGCTTTACGTGTGCTTTATGCTAGCTCTCTGCCGCTGAGCTCTGCTCTCAATGCCTACATTTTAATCTTGGCCAACCCTTTTGCACCAAGGCAGGGCTCACTCTTGTCCAGATTCTCAGTGGGAAAGGGTCGTGGGAGTGTCCGAGCCCACAGCTGAGAGAAGGCAGACTAGAGACCACAGCGGTGGTCAGGTCCCAGAACAATTATTTAACCGACAAGCCGCTCTGTCTCATCACTACATTTAACCTCATCCGGATTCTCTCACATCTCATTAGATCAAGGGGTCTCTTATCTCCTTCACAGACAGAGACTACTTTCCAGACGGTGACCTTCTTCCAGACGCTAGAGAGCATAAGGGAAAGGAATGCTGAAGAAGTGATTAGGAGGCGAGGGGAAGGGGTGAGTCGAATCTTCAGAAGCTCCACCACACACCAGTTTCTCTCAGCAGGAAACATGACTCCCCACAGGTGTCTTTGGGCCCAGAGGACTGAGGCACCTACCTCCCACCCCCCACCTCCCACCCCCCACGCCCCAGCAGCTCGGCAGTATGCTCCTTGCAGACTCCTGGGGACTGTGTGGACTCTTGAAGCCTGCGTCTTTGCAGCAAATACTAAAGAGAGAAGCTTTCAATTCAGCGTATCAGGTGGAATCCTGAGATAAAATCCACCAAACCAATCATTGGGCAATTGCTGATTTTTCTGTTGCAGATCTGTGTGTGTGTCTCTGTGCGAGTGGATTTGCTCCTTCTGGTAAAAACAGAAATGCACTAAACAGCTCCCCACCCCACCCCCAGTTTCCCTGGCTGCTTTTGCTTTATGTTCAAGACCAAGTTATTAATGACATTTCCGGTAAATCATTTTCTATCTCCTACAATCTTTCAAGGTTCTTGAGTATATTAAAATACTTCCCAAGAACATTATAAGAAAAATGATCTTCTATGGTACAGCTCACCCTATAATGGGATCCCTCCTCCCTTTCCATCCTGTAGTCCCTCTTAACAAAATGTCATGGTTTAAGTGCAGAAATCTCAGAGAATCTTGTGGCAAACTAAAGTGCTCTGATTTAAAGAGATAGGCAGAAAAGACATAGCAACCCTTCCTCCAGTATGGGTGTGTTTCCTTAAGTGCATAAATGACCTCAGCAATGCTTAATCAATTTCTTTCACCTTGGGGCTAGAGCAATGACTCAGCCAGGAGAACATGTTGCTCTGGAGAGGTCCTGAGTTCAAGTCCCAACACCCAGTCAGCAGCTCACAACTACCTATAACTCCAGCTCCAGGGGATCCGAAACCCTCTCTGGCCTCCAAGGGCAATACAGTCACTTGTACAGACAAGAGTGTGAACATTTCTTTTTTAAAACAAATCTGTGTGCTTGTGTAAGATGGGGAGAGCCTGAGTCTGCTGTGAAGGCAGAACAAGGCTGGGCACACGCAGCAGATCCAGTTACTTCAGAGGTCTGGAAATCCCTCCTCCTCTTCCTCCCTCCCCCTCCCCTCCCTTTCCCTTTTCTCTTCCCCTTCCCCCTCCCTTTCCCTCTTCTCCCCTTCTCCTTTCCTTCTCCTCCCACTCTGTGTAGACAAATTGATAATTTTTACTTAAAAGCCCAAGAAGTCAGAGCCTACTGGGCAAGCCTGTGACGACTCACAGGGACGTTCATGCTTCTTCAATTCTATTTTTGGTGCCAAAAGTCATTTCATGATGGAACAATGTCGCTAAGAGACCATAGGACCCCTATGTTAGTCCATATTTTTCAAAATAACACAAAATTCATTTTCTGTCCCCCCTCCCCACCCCAGCCTTCTCCTCATTCATCCCTTAGAGGCTCTTGGGCTAAGAAAATTCATCTCTGCTCCTTTTCTGAAATTCACGAAACAGTAATTTGTGTGTGTGTGTGTGTGTGTGTGTGTGTGTGTGTGTGTGTATGTGTGTGTGTTATTTACTTCACTTTTCTCCACATTTTTCATTTTATTTTTTTAAGCCGTTTTCTCCGTAAGGATATCAAAGCAACTCTAAACCCGGGTTCCCTCCATGGAGGTAGGGATGGGCAGGACGGGACATTTAACTTCACTCTCTCTAGCACTATTAAAATTGTGCAAAGTTCTTTATATAATTTAAAAATCAGTTTTCTAATTATAATGAGTATATGTTTACTGTGGATAATTTGTTAAAGTGTAGAAAATAAAACAGTGAAAAGCTAATGCCATTCTCCTGCTTCAAGAATGTTCCTGGTATGTCAAGTTCCTCCAGATAGGAACCCCGTAGACTTCCGGAAGGTGACAGGGAGAAGGAAGCATCCTGAGTTGGGGAAAATGGTATCTTGGGGTCATGATGCTTCTGACATCTTCTCAAGTAATCCCCATCCCAGGTACCCAACAGCCATCTTTTTGTGTTACTGCTTGTCTGTTTGCTTTTAAGCTGCTAATTTTTTTTTAATTTTGTTTTTTGATACCAAATCTCATGTAGACCAGGCTGGTTTCGAATTCCTGATCCCCCTGCTAACTCCGAGTGCCTAGTCTCTGTGGTGCCTGTGATCAAATCCTGGGCCTGTCATAGACAAGCACTGTGTAGCCTGAGCACCAGCCTCTAAACTTCGCCCGTTGTCTTTGCTCCTGCTCTGAAAGCCTGTGGATATTCGCTTGTTGATTCCTGCTCATAGACTCTTGCAGGGTTTTCCAAGTGGATAAAGGTTTGTGTGTTCACCTTGGCATCTTTAACTAGGAGCTTGAATATTTAACAGTCTTTTAACGACTGCAAAATCACTGTTGCATGTAAGTGGGCCATGATTTATTTAATCTCATTTTACAGGTATGTTTCTGTCTATGTTATTTATATTGTTAAGACAAAATACTAAAAACAGACTGCACCTAAAAATATGGACAATTTAAAGACTCTTGGCAGGTACATCTACATACTGGAAGGGTGTCCATGTCTGTGACCCAGGGTTAAGGAAGTGCCTTTCCCTGCTCTCTGTGAATCTGCCCTATCTCTCTGTGCTCCACTTTCTAAGATTGCTCCTCCTTGAGAAATGGGCCTCAATTCTGCTTGACTTCCCTTTTCTTCGGCTTTTGTTCTCCACACAGCTCCCCTGGGCCTCAGGGGATCATCTACTTCCCTGCTCTGCACTCACCTAACCAGGATCACATCATTCAGGGCTCTTTTCCAACCCTAGTGTGCATTTTGCCTGAATTTTCATTTTGGATCTTCCGGGTAGGAACCTTCATCAGAATCTTGGGCCTTGTTTTTTGTTTGTTTGTTTGTTGTTGTTGTTTTGTTTTTTAAAAGATATTTATTATACAACTGCCTGCATGTTTCCCTGCAGGCCAGAAGAGGGCACCAGATCTGATTACAGATGGTTGTGAGTCACCCTGTGGTTGCTGGGAATTGAACTCAGGACCTCTGGAAGAGCAGTCAGTGCTCTTAAACTCTGAGCCATCTCTCTGCTCCCTTTGTTTTTTGTTTTTTATAAGATCTTAATTCTATTTTTTATGTATAGGTGTTTTGTCTGCATATATGTCTGTGCACTATATACATGTAGTACCTATAGAGGCCAGAAGATGGCATTGGATCCCCTAGAACTGGAGTTACAGATGGTTGTGAGCCATCAATGGGTGCTGGGAATTGAACCTGGGTCCTCTGGAAGAGTAGCCAATGCTCTTAACCACTGAGCCATGTAGCCCAGGATGCCAGTCTTTACTCTTCAGCCTAGTTAACACTGTTTCTAAGCTGCCCTATTTCCTCTGTTCATCAGCTTATTGGGTTGAATGAAGATTCGTGCCTTAGCCTTATTAAGTCTATCTTAGAACCTCTGAGACCACTGTATGACTAAACCTGACTGTGGTTTTGTTGGTCTGAGTAGGGAGAGAGCTTGACAAATTAAAAAACTAGACACGTGTTGGATATTTTTGCAGGTAAAAATGCTCCTATGTGTGAAGAGACTGACTTTTCACTGTCTAGATGTACTGACTTGAATGTGTTTGGGGGACAGGGGAGAGGTCTGAGGCAGAGCATGGTCCCATTTGACTGTCTTCCGGTAGGTAGGTCCAGGGAAGAAACCCTATTGACTTTCTAGCATATTCCTTAATCACTAACCAAAAATAAAGGCCTGAGAGTTCCCCACAGGGTCCAGAGCCCCTTGACTCCTAGTTTCACGTACTTTCCTGTGGTAGATAGTTACCTCTCATTGCCAACTTGACCGGGCTAGAATCACTCAGGAAATGCACCTCTGGAGCTATCTGGAGGCCAATGCTAGAGAGATAACTAAGGATGAAAGACCCATCCCAGCAACGGGCAACTCATCCCATAGACAGACGGAATAAAAATGAGAGTGAGCTGAGCGCCACATTTGCCTCTCTCCGCTTCCTGGCTTCGGAAGCAATATGACCATCTACCTCACAGCTCCTGCCTGTCATGTCTTCCCTGCCGTGATGAACTACACACCTCTTAAACTGTAAGTCAAAATGAACCCTTCCTGTTGAGGAATATGAGTCACTGTGATTGGTTTAATAAAGAGCTGAATGCCCAATAGCTAGGCAGGAAGAGAGTAGGCGGGACTTCCCAGGAAAGAGAGAACTCTGGGAAGAAGAAAGGTGGGATTAGCCAGAGAGAGACAACAGGAGAGGAAACAGGAGGTACGGGATGGAAGAAAGGTAATACCACGTGGCACAATGTAGATTAATATAAACGGGTTAATTTAAGTTATAAAAGCTTGTTGAGAACTAGCCTAAGCTAAGGTGGAGTTTTTCATACTTAATAATAAGTCTCTGTGTCATTATTTGCAGGCTGACTGTCCCAACAACAAAGCACTGCTACACCTTCCCCTCTCCTCCCTTCCCCTCCTCTCCCCTCCCCTCCTCTTCCCTTCCTTTCCCTTCCCACATGGCTCTGTCAAACATTTGTTACAGCAGCAAGCGGAGTTGAAACAGTCTTCTGATAAAGAAGCATCCGATGCTGCTTGCCCAGTGCCTGAGACTTCCGAACGCTGCAGTAGTGTTAGTTTTTCATGACAACATTCAAAAGGCAGAGGATGGGAGTGACGGTCCCTGAGCTTTGCTCTAGGCCTTGTTCTGCTGTACCTTTTCTATTTCATCATTCGGTATTTTATCTTTGGCCATGTGTCAGGGTGTCCGTTTCTATTATTCGCTCTTTACATCTCCTTCCTTCCTTTTTATTTCAATACCTCTCACTGGTCTGTCCAGTCCTCTTCCCCTCTTCAACAGCTGAGATGGCAGACTTCTCCCACACACTGGATAGCTGTCCATTGCTGCTCGGTTCAATGCGTTCAGCTGTTTTCTGTCCCCAATTTTAGAGATGATTAGGTGGGGTTTTTTGTTGTTTGTTGTTGTTGTTTTTAATGCAATTTTTCTCTTTAAAGCATATTTTCCTTTTGTATTATTTCATGGCTCAACCTTTGTCCTCTGTGGCCGGTAACATCTGGCGGTAGAGTTTCTTCATGCACAGAGGCACTCACAGCCAACTCTTCCCAAATGCTATCAAGATTCTGATGGGTTTTTCCTACCCACTTCTCTCTTATTTTTATGTGTATGGGTATTTCCCTGGATGTGAGTCAGTGCACCCTGTGCGTGACTGGTGCCCACAGAGACCAGAAGAGGGTACCCAGTTTCCTGGAACTGGAGTTACAGATGGTTGTGAGTCACCATGTGGGTGCTGGGAATTGAACCTGGGTCCTTTAGAAGAATGACCAGTGCTCTTAACCACTGAGCCATCTCTCCAGCCCTGTTTTATACTCATTCCAATGCATCCTTCCACTGTTCTTGGTCCTTTAAAAAGTGTTATTAGTGTTAGAAATAAGACAAATTTCAAACATAGATGATGAAAGTTGCACCCAGGCTTTCTCAGAACTTGACAGCAGTCACCTGACAGGAACAGCAACCTCTTAACCCTTGACTTCCTGTTTTTTGTTACCTGTGAGGAATGGTCTCACTAGGTAGTCCAAGCTAACTTCAAGCTGGAAGTATACTCCTTCCTCAGAGTGGTGGGATTTACAGGTATGCACCCCCCCACCTCCCCACCACCCCCACACACACCCCACACCCCCACTCTGTCTCTCATCCTTAGTCGTCATCCTCACTGAGAGCAACAAAGCTCTTCACTTAATAAAAACAAGCCCTGAAGACTCAGAGGAGCCAAACGAGGCAGTTTGTTTTATGACTTTACAAAGTGGAGCATCAGCCCAGGACAGGCAGGCTAACTGAACACCAAGAAGAGTTTTTATAACCCTGACACAACAAGCCCCGACCTTGGTTGAGTAGGGTACAATCTTACACACCATCTAGGCGCTTCCCTCTGCCACTCAGGTCCATCTTTTATTTTGTTCTTTCAACAAAAATCATCTGCGTTCATCTCTACATTTTACATCCTGTTCATTTTACAGCTTAACCTGACCATGTCATGGCTAAAGGTCAAAGGTCACTAGATAATCCTGGCAGTTAGAGATTTTCTCCTCTAAACTTGCTGGGGAGTAGAGTAACTCAGCAGACTCACAGTGTTTTCTGTTCCCCGAAGACTCAAGACACTTCCATTTTGTAAATGCACCATCAGATTTTCTCTCTTGTACTTACCTAACAGTCCGAATTTCTCATTACTTAGCTTCAGGTTGCTCTCTCTCCAGGTGCACTGATGTTGCTGTAGCCCTGCTTCTCAGAGCTGTCCCTGCCAACTGCAATTACTTCCCAGTGGCAGTCATTGAGTGAGCAAGTGAAGCCGTTTCATCTCCACCATGTCTTCTATCATCACCCCCGTTTTAAAGATGAGAAAATAGAGGCACGGGACAGTTGGGTACTTGTGACCGCTATGCCATTTGTAGGTGAAAGGGCAAGCATCCTAACCCCAGCACTCTTGTTCCACAGTCCTTGCTGGTCATTAACAAGAGTGCCCAAGTTTCTGCTACTCATTTATTTTCTAAGCAAAATAGCGTTTCATTTAAAAAAAAAAAAAAAAGCAAAAGCTGTAAAGCCATGTGAAGGCCCCCTTTTAGACTTTCCCATACCTGCTCTCTGCAGCTTTCTCTGCAGATATTGCCTGTCCTGAAGCTGGTGTGTCCCCTTCCCACCTTTCTGGCCTGTCTGGTTTGCTGTGGGGAATTGTCCTCCTGTGTGCGGCTGCTGAGCCAGTGTGGGGCCTGAGCCTACACCATTAAAACTCCCAGATCCACCCAAGGCGAGTAGCAACTCTCGTTTCTTTCCCTTTTCCTGGTGTTGGAGTGATTTCTTCCCTCTCTTTCTACTCACAGACACTCGTCTCTCTAGCTGCAAATAGAAAGCCTTATCAGATTGGTATAGCAGTCCTTTTCGCTGTAGTTTTTTCCCCAAAGACTGGATGGATTTGGGCTTCGTCAGAAAGCCATCTGCTGTGTACGCGCAGACCTATTCAGAGCCAGAAAAAGAAAACTAGAGAGAAAACCCTGGCTTCTCATCTTAATGCAAAGAGCTGTAGCCTGTCAAAAGGAAGCTGGCCACTGCCAGTGTGTGACTGGGAACCTAGAATCGGGGAGTTCTTGTTGAGCACAGTGACCTTGCAGTCAATGATGAAAAGACTCTGACTGAATTGGGGTTTGGGGGGGGAGGGGGGTTCCAAGCCAGTTTTCCACAGACATGTATGGTTAATGGCTGACCGCCTGATTCATCCAGACCACCCTCTTTCCTGGTCGTAATTAACTGCTTGTCATTCCTGCGATGGTAGACGTCGTCAGTCTCAGGCCAGGACTATCTCAGAAAGACTGTTGTTTTTCCAGAGGCCACCCATTCTATCATTGAGTACCCTTGCCACCAAGGGAGCACTCACATTTGCCGCTATAGAAAAGCAGAGCAGCAGCTCACACTCACTGTTGTCGAGGAGCAGTGAGAACAGCCACATTTGCTACTGTAGATGAGCAGATGGAGCACTTGCATTTGCTCCCATAGACAAGCAAAGGATGAGAGGGAGCACTCATAGTCACTGATGAGATGAGAAGGGGAGCACTCCCATTCACTACTTTAGATAAGCAGAGAGAGTACTCATATCCATTGCTGTAGATGAACAGGTCCTCCACTAAGGACAGACTCTCAGGGTCATGAAGAAAACTCTATCTCTACCTTTCTCAGGCCACTAAGGCAAAGTCAAGTGGTTTCAGTCTTAAGAATACTCAATACTTGTGACTGGCTAAGATGGCTCAGCAGCTAAGAAGTTGCTCTTCCAGAGAACCCAGGTTCAATTCTCAGCACCCATGTGGTAGCCAAAATCTGTCTGTAACTCCAGTCCCGGGGTCCAGTGTCTTTTTCTGGCTTCCACAGACACTAGGCAAGCAAGTGATGTACAGACATACACGCAGGCAAAACACCCATACACATAAAAATTGTTTAATTAAAAAGATACTCAGTGCTGGGTGGTGGTGGTGAACACCTTTAATCCCAGCACTCAGGAGGCAGAAGCAGGAATCAAGAAGTCTGAGAGTTCAAGGCCAGCCTGGTCTACAAAGCAAGTTCCAGGACAGTCAGGACTGTTACACAGAAAAACCCTGTCTCGATAAACAAACAAACAAACAAACAAATAAATAAAAATAAAAAGATACTCAATACTTTTTTGAAATCAATTTAATTTTTAAAAATAATTCATTTATTTTATTTTTATTTGCATCAGTGTTTTGCCTGCATGTATGTCTGTGTGAGGGTGTCAAATCTTGTAGTTACAGACAATTATGAGCTGCCATGTGGGTGCTGGGAATTGAACCCAGGTCCTTTGGAAGAACTCAGTGCTCTTTAAATGCTGGGCCATCTCTCCAGCTCTCAATTTAATTTTTAAGGTCCGAATTTTCGTAAGTACAAAAGTAATGTAACCTGGTTATAAAGCGTTTAAATAATACATTGTACCTTTGAAAGTTAAAGACCTTTGTTACCTCACTGCAGGGGTAGTTGTTTTGACTTTTTCACAATTTGCATATTCATGACTTATGTAAATCTGTGTGCTTGGTTGCACCATGTACTTTCCAAAGCAATGACCCTCCTCTTTCACCTCCGGTTCCTGGATAGTGTGTCTTTCCTTCTAGACTATTATGTCTACAAGAAGTTAGACCCCAGTCTTTTGAGAGCAAATGGGGAACTCTCTCATCCAAGCACATCTTCCTCTTAGAAACTGTGGGGAAGTCATGACCATGTTCCCAACCAAAGGTCTTGCCAGGATCCAAAACACCCCATGGAGGAGCCTCCCCATTCTCACAGTGAGGGAAAGTCACATTGACACTTTTAGTAAATAGCTTATAGAGGGAAGATTATCATTCATTATTTTGGAGCACAGAGCAGTGTTCAGGAATTGACTTGTGAGGTCTTTTCTTGAGTAAATGATTCAATCATGAAGGGAGGTTCCGCTTGGCCTCCATGCTGACAGAGTGTGGGCCTCTCAGCTCTTGGCTGGCTCCCACCTTCCTGGGCTCAGAGCCGTACAGTTTGTTCAGCTCTAGGAGCTGCAGCAGACTAGGGGCTCCATGGTTTCCCCGGGAAGTGAGGCTCTGGACAAGCCTCGCTGAGGTGTAGCAAGGCTTCTTCTGGATAGCTGTGTACATACAGACAATGTCCATCCACACAATCAAGGCTGGGCAAGGATCCATGCAATTCCCATCCATCCAGAGATTCTCTGGGACACAGCTGCTGGGGATGACCAGCCTCCCAGATGGCTCTGTTATGGTTTGATCTTTTTTTTATGTATTCATTATCCAGTCTTACATAGACTTGGCTCCTTCATTTCAGAGGAGACGATTTTCTTCAGAGAGAAATTGTGCCAATTCTTCAACAATATATCTCCACTTAAAGGGCATTCGTCTTATTCCCTTCAGTTTTGATTTTCTTTTAAGCTAGTTTCAGAAGGTAATTCTGATACAGAACAGTATAATTTGGTCTTTTGAACGCTCTTTGCTTTAATCATGAAAAGGAAAATATTCTCTCTCCCTGGTTTTTTCTTCCCTCCTTCTCTCCCTTCTTCTCTTTCCCCTCCACGTACCCGGGGGCTTCCTTCTCTTCTCCCATTGCTTTCCCTTTCCCATACTTCCTTTTCTCCTTCTCTTTTTTCCTTCTTAGGCACAGCATCCAATTCTTGTTTTGCAGGGCATGGTTGTGCACACAGTTAAGCAGTCCCCCTGCTTCTGCCTCCTGGCTGCTGGAATTTCAGGCCTGAATCACCACACCCAGACAGCATTTATAAATCTTTTTAAGATTTATATTTTTATTTTATGTGTATGAGCTGCCATGTATGTATGTGTACTACATGTATGTCTGTTGCCCAAAGGGGCAAGAGAGGGTATGGGGTCCCCTGGAACTGTAGTTACAGCAGGTGGTGAGCTGCCCTCTGGGTACTGGAAGCCAAACTCAGGTCCTCTGCAAGAGCAAAAGTGCTCTTAAGCACTGAGCCTTCTCTCTAGCCCCCAGCATTTGATTTTTAAATATGGTTTTATAAAAAAAAAAAACAACTCTATTCATAAAAGATGTTAATTCTACTTCCCCCGAAAAAAAATACTATACAAAACTAACTTACCAAGTATTAAAATATCTCTCAACATTCCAGTCACCAAATCTCCAAGACTGCACAGACAGCACATAGATAAGACTATAAACTTACACATAGTTCCAGGCACATAGGGCAGTATATGGGATTAAACACATGGTAAAAGTAACATTTCAAATCAACAAAGAGATGGATTTTCCAAGAAATGGCGGCAGTGACAACACTGGATGGCCATTTGAAAACCTAAGCCTGGATCCAAACCTTATTTTTATAGCAGACTAAAACCCAGCAATATTGCCAAAGGTCACATATAAAATGTAATCATAAAAATAATAAAAATAAGTTAAGTTTTTAATAATTTTGGGACAGAGAGACCTTTAAAAGTAAAAACATAAAAAATTCAAACAGAAAGTTATAGTAGCTTTTCCTATATAAAAATGAAAAGAAATATACCATTTAACATTTTGAATGACAGAGAACAAATCCTTAATTTACCTAAACACATACACACCTCTATACAATAAACTTAGTATCAATATACAGAAAGCTTTTACAAGTCAAAAATATCAGCTATCATGGGGAATGGAATCCTTCACTTCTCTCCCTTCATAATTTGATTTTCTTACAGTAAGGTTTGTTTGGGAGGGGGCAAATCAGGGCCCAGGGCCTTGCACACGCACATTAAGTATTTTTAATGTTAAACGTATTATTAATTTAAAAGGTTATACATAGATGGACATTTTTAGTAGTTATATCTGATGCCCAAAATGCATTCCCAGAATCATCTTATGATTCCAGCCTCTACTATAAATCATTAATAGCTTTCAATAACCCATGTTGTAAACTAACACTAATCCAGACAGACAAGATGCATGAGAAATAGTGGAGAAAATCATGAGACACAAATATGGAATGGTAGCCTCTAAATGGAGAATTGTTTACTCTACAAAACCTGATTTCAATATATATCTTTGGGTTAAATTTGTCTTATAAAAAAATACTCTCCAAGGATAACAGTCCATTTAGCAAAAGCTCTTTCACCCCAAGACACTCATTTTTAATGCCAAGGTCTTTTTGTCTTAATACAGGTGTCGCCTCGCCACCTTTTCCCTTTCTCCTGACATCTAAGTTGTTCCATTAAATAGAATGTATGATTTAAATTTCAATTTTACTGAAGCTTCGGGTAGAATTAAAGGGATCATTCAGATGAGCGATTTCATTGAATGTCATTTCACATAAATTTACATAAAGGTTCAGAAAGAAACCGCACAGCCTTTAAAAATTCTTCTGAAGGAGAGAGGAGGAAAATGTATATTTATTGGGCACCTATGGTTGTCAAACACTGGACTGGATTACTTTATATCATCTCATTTAATCCTGTGGCCAGCAGGTGACATCAGCAGTCGCACAGTCAGTTTCTAGGGGACAGAACATCCCCTGGGGAGATGAGGTGATCACCAGGGAGTCACACCCAGCTGACTGCAGCTCACACTCTTGACCTTCCTTCACCCCCATGATCCAAATGTAGCTCTCTCCTCTTAAAGGGCAATTTACATGACATCAAGCATCCACAGGCCCTGGAAGTGCTCTGCTAGCGTCTCAAGTGGTCTTCAAACCACTGCTGGGAAGTAACTGCACTGTTCCCTGCCCAAATGCAGATGAACTGTGGGGACCACACCATTACTGTGCCCAAGGCTTAGAGTCCAGGATGTCCGTCTTTTGCCTTGGCCAAGGCTGGAGTCCTGACGTGTTCTCCCTCCCCATTCCTATGCTAGATGCTGCTGGTGTCAACACCACTAGTGGTTCATGCTCCCACACTCCTATCTGCACAAGTGATTCGACCTCTAAGTGGCCACCTCCTGCTCTGAAAGTTGAAGTCTGCATCTGACAGGGTCATGGGTTTAATGTTCAAAACCACGAGAGTGCTTAGCACAGTGCCCAGTGTGACAAGAGCATCATTGCTGCCGCCACTGTGGTCCCAGCCTCATCTCTGAGGTCCACTCATTAGCAGACCTCAGATTCACTCTTTCTGGATTTTCAGGTCATTACGTCTCCACCAAACTAGTGTGCTGGACTCTTTCTTGCCTTTGGGACATCTTCCCACATCCCCATCATGAGACCCATGGCCATTGCCATACTAGGCTTACCTGGATTCTAGGATAGTTCCAAGTTGGGCACAAGCTTGATCTGGGGATAGAGCCAAGGTTTCCCTAGGATAAATACAACCCTAGCTGCCATGCTAATGGGATCAACGTTAAATTAAAATTTTCCCTGCTGATGACTGGTCTGTGGACTTCCAAGGGGGAATTGGACTATGTGGTACAGTGGTGGTAAGGAAGAGCATGTCTGGAATACAGGTGATCCCTTAGAATTCCTCTTAGTATTAATCTTCCCTGCTGACAGTCTTGCCAGAGACTTGTTCCAACAGAATAGCGGATGGCTGGCCAAAGAAGGGGCATCTTCCCAGGGAGATGCAAGCTGCTGGATGCTGCTTTTCCCTTTGCACTAAAGCCCCACCGTGTTGTCCTTGGGTAACATGAGGCTGCTGGGGGCACCCTCATCCCGGGGTCTGTCTTGCCTCCTCTCTTCCTGCCCACCTTCTTGACCTTCCTTAAAGTTGTTGCCAAGTAGATCCTTATTGTCAGCCTATAGCCATGTGTGACTCAGAGGACCATCAAGTCACTGCCAACTCTGTCCACACCCACCACTGCCTAGGACTCTAAGGGACTAAATGAGGAACCCTAGCCACAACACTGAACCTTCCCACCAAACCCTAACCTCCCTCCCTCAATTATTTATTCCCTACCTTTAACAGCTCCAACTGCTCTCTCTTCAGGAAATGCTTTGGGGGAGGAGCTGGGGAGATGGTTCAATAGTTAAGAGCAATTGTTGCTCTTGCAGAGGACCTGGGCTCAATTCCCACATGGTGGCTCACAACCATCTGTAACTCTAGTTCAAGAGGATCTGATGCCCTCTTCTGAAGTCTAAGGGCTCCTGACATCGTGTGTGTATATGTGTGTGTGTGTGTGTGTGTGTGTGTGTGTGTGTGTGTGTGTGTGTGAGATAGAGAGAGAGAGAGAGAGCATTCTCACACATGCCCCTGCCTCTGACTCTTCCCCACAGTTCATTGAGGTGAACTGGGTCAGCATGGGCGACAGTCCTCACAGCCAGTGCAGAAATGAATCCTCATGTAACATGCCTTACTCAGGAGGCTGTAATGTCCTGGGTGAAGGCCCAGGGTCATTCTGATGTTATGCATGCTGCTTTGCTGGCCAGGTCCTGGACTGGCTTTGGGGCTCCTAGGCTGCTGATCCAGCTGTTACTACACCAGGCTGGGATCCAGCCGCCAGCTTGTCTGTGGCTTCCCAAGGTCAAGGGAAGGCTCCATCTTAGAGCAGAGTCTCTCAAGTCTGAAACACAGTCTCAGCAGAATTTGCTTTTGGCTAATTTGTCTTTTTTAGCATCCAAGGAGGGAAATTGGACCCATTGTTCTGCTCTTAATAAAATGAAGCGCGGTCCGCAGAAGCACAAAGCTGGCGGTGTCACTTGGCCACGCAGGCCGGCTTTCTCCAAAATTGATTGATGGCTACACATAAAATGATGTAATTTTTATGTCTCTGGAAATCCCTCATTACACATTTTACCTCTCCTTGAGGGGTCTCAGTAGCGAATGGTTCTAGAAATCATTCTTATAGGAAAGCCACTCCAAGGTGACAGGATCCGGCAGGGAGCTGGGAGGAGGTCAACACAGCCATCTGAGCATCTACGGTGTCCCAGAGCATGCCACACAGTTTGCTCACCTACTGTCACTGCAAACCACTGGGTGGTGGAGGAGGATCTACGCTTCACAGATGGGGAAGCTAAGAGTTAGGGATAGTGGGGAACTCACCCCAGCTAGGGTGCAGCAGGGCCAGGTTTGAACCCAGTATGGCACTGCTATAGCTCTTTCTCATCCCATGGAGGGATCTTGACCTTTATCCCTGGAATAACACACGTGTTCAGCCCTCTCACCTGGATCTTTCCATGTGTCCCTGATCCCTGAAGCTTCCTGGCCTCACCAGAGTCCCTGGGAAGGTGTTAAGTGTCATGGTGTTCTAGGGCAGTGTTCCACGACCTCACCCAGGCTTAGAAAGGGCATTGGAGTTTCTAAAACCCTCCAATTCTTGGTCGCCTTTGTTTCTTGGTGTTAAATTCCCTTCCAGTCACCATCTCTGAACATCTTCACAGAGGTTTCTCTTTGTCTTTTGTTACATAAGCCTGCTCCAGCCCAAAGCCTCATGCAAGAATTCTCTCTGACTCTGGAGAGCCCAGAGCACCTGCTCAGCAACACTTAGATTTGGTCTTACACCTACGGAATGAATTTGTGCTCATGGAGCTCTGTAAGTAACAAGCAATTTAAAAGAAGATGGGAAATCTAGGGGAGATAGACCATCTTCCTGTGAAGTCCTGAAATTCCATTTGGCATTCAACTGCCAACAGCAAAATCTATCCTTTAAAAGGCAGCATCTAGTTCAGTAGTTAAGAGCACTTGTTTTTGCAGAAGATCAGGTTCAATTCCTGGCACCCACATGGCAGCTCACAGCCATTGTCTTAGTTCCTTTTCTGCTGCTGTGATGAAACACCATGACCAAGAACCTGGGGAGGAAAGGGTTTATTTCACTCACTATCTTAGTTAGGGTTTTTATTGCCATGAAGAGACACCATGACCACAGCAATTCTTATAAAGAAAACATTTAATTGGAGGGGCTCGCTTACAGTTTCAGAGGTTCAGTCCATTATTGTGACAGGGAGCATGGCGGCATGCAAGCAGACATGGTGCTGGAGTAGTAGCTGAGTGTCCTACATCTTGCAGGCCACAGGAAATGGTCTGAAAGTCACACTGAGGGAAACGAGCAAAAGAGACCTCAAAGCCCACCCCCACAGTGACACACTTCCTCCAATAAGGCCACACCTCCTAACAATGCCACACCCTGTGGGGGCCATTTTCTTTCAAACCACCAAACACACAGTTCCATGTAAGACTTCATTATCAAAAGCAGTGAACTCAAGCAGAGCAGAAACCTTGAAACAGGAGCTGATCAGAGGCCATGGAGGGATGCTGCTCACTGGCTTGCTCCCCATGGCTTGCTCAGCCTGCTTTTTATAGAACCCATGACAAATAAACAAGTGAATGAATGAATGAATAAATAAATAAATAAATAAATAAATAAATAGATACATACACACACAAACGAACAAATAGATATATAAATAAATAAATAAATAAATAAATAAATAAATAAATAAATAAATA
>CABHPR010136921.1:0-26955 GCA_902168415.1 Peromyscus melanophrys | reverse complement strand
CACACACACACACACACACACACACACACACACACACACACACACACTATAGCACAGCTTACTGATACTTGTAAGAGGAATAAATACAGTTGATCTTAATGTTGAAGTGACTTTGATAAACATCCACAGCTGTAAAATGTCATAGTCTTGGAAGGCTGCACCATTATTCCTGTCATTCATTGTGACAGAAATTAACTAGTGCTAGTTTACAGCTAATCAGCCTACTGACTGCAACTGATAAAAATTTTCAGCTTATTTTCCAAAATAAGCTAATATTTTCCAAAGCTCTTTAGAGTGTTAGACTGGCCTTTTGGAATGTCTTTATCTCAAAGGAACTACTTCTTTTCATATGTTTCTCTAAATTTGACATGCTTGCTCAGCTTGATGTTAATATTTCAAGATTTGAGACCTACAGTATCTGTACAGTGTACTTCTTTTTTAATTGTAGCCCTTCCCTGAGTTTTAAAGCAAATTACCTACTCTAATGTTACTAGTTAGAAACCTGGAATCGTGAGCTTGAAATAGCAGTTCAGTGTCTTTGTGAGCAGAATCACTTTTTAAAACCTCTCTGGTTACAGATCAGTGTACCCAGATAAAACAAGCTTATTATCACACACATCAGCATACATTCAGGACAACCATGTTTCTGTGGGCGTTCACAAGCATCTGACCCATTTATCCTTAGAATGAAGGCCATTGGCTTCATGCTATTTGATTATATAACTGTAGGAATTTCCAAGCCTGCTTTCAGCATATGGGCAATATGGAGAAAGCTCTATTCTGACTAATATTAAAGTATATTAGAAGCCAAATGAATGTGAATTGCTTTATAATTACTGAGTCTTTTTTGAAGGAAGTATGTTGGTAGTCAATTCCCAACCAAAGGTGAACCAGTGTCTAGGTCATTATCTCTGAAAGAGCATTTGTATAACTGTTCCAGCTTTTGAATTAATAAATGGTTTGTAACTGGTTTTGTCACTAGCAACTTTTTAGAAAAGTAGTTACCTGACATTTTTCATTGATTTCTCTTATGTTAGAAAATGAAATGTCAGAGACTATTAATTGCATTTTTACAGTAAGTAGCTGTATCAGGAGTAACAGCTAAATGAAATTGTTTCCTGTCTGATGCACAATGAACATATTCATTTAAATGTATTCAATTTAGATGAATGTAATATGTCTATATTCATTATAGTTCTACCTATCTGTGGGTTGAATTGATAGGGAGATAATTACTACCTCTACAAATGGTGTAGTATTTTCACCAGTCTGAATCAAAAAACCCATTCCTTTATCATATTCTATACACCCACACAATAAATACTTTCTAAAATCATAGCCTCAAATACAGAAATTTTCTCTTGAACTTCAGGTGGACTTAATGTTTGTAAATATAATCTGTCAATAGTTCCCATTTTCTCTGAGGTTGCCCAGGGTCGTTCTTGTCATATGGGAAATGACGGAAGGAGCTTCTAATAAGTCCCACACAGTGAAGCTCTTAATTATTCTGCTTTCCTACAGCTGTGCTACAGTCGTCACATGACATGGATCAGATTATTTGCACACAGAAATTGCTTTTGCTTAAGTTTAATGAAGGAATAACTAATGAAGTGAGATTTATTTATACATCTTTTTCTAACTATAAGAGTATATTTTCAGAGTACCTCAGAATTCCTATAAATCTCTCCAGCTCTTTCCTGTTCTGCTCAATGTTGTGGATTTTGTTATTAATTGACAAATCCAGACTAATGTATTAATGTGTTGGTTGAAATGAAAAAAATGTGTCCAATGGACTCATGTATTTAAACATTTGGCCCCAGAGCACTGCTTGTGGAGATTTTGGAATCTTTAGAATATAGCACCTTGCTTAAGAAAATACATCACTAGGGGAGGGCTTGGAGGATTTGTAGCCTCTGACCCTTCCCCTTGAACCATAAGCCAAAGCAAACTCTTTCCTCCATGACTCACTTGGCCATGAAGTCTTTCATCATAGCAGCGTAAAGTAACTAATAAAATTGTTATTGGGATACACAATCTTTTACATTTCTGTTTATACTTTATATTGTAAAATTATATGGTTTTCTCCCCATCCTACATAATTCAAGATGTCCAAAAATCTTCCCTTTATCCTAGTCTATAACAAAACACATAGCAATCAAATACATTCACTCACTTATTCCTTACATTTTTTCATGTATGTATTCTTGATGGACATTTACCATCTCTGTTCTTTGTCTTCCCTGCCCAGGGATATTGTCTCATTTCACTGATGAAAGCTTGGATGTTCTCCATTAGAAACTAATAGGACTTGAATGTTGGTTAGCCAGTATCTACCAAAAATAATTTAGTAACATGTGTTTTTATTGTTTTGTTGGTTGTTTATTATGCATAACAATCTACAACTTTAAAAACTTTTGCAATATTATATTTGTATAAGACCAGTAAGAAATATAGAAAGTTAAATACAGAAGAGGGAGAGTAAAATGACAATAAAGATAACTGAAAGAGTCATAAAGAGTCATATGATTAACTACATAAAAATAAATATAAAAGATGTAAATTTGTGTATACATCAACATATGTGGTTAAATAAAAATTACCTATATGGGCTGACACATACACACACACACACACACACACACACACACACACACACACACACACAATTAAAGGTAAAGAGGCTATGAAGTTGAATAAGGGCAATAATAGGTATGAGGAAGAAGTTGGAGTAGGGATTGGAGAGGGGGCAATGATGCAATTACATTACAATTTCTAAAAATAAAAAATTATAATAAAAATATGGAAATTATATTATTATCTCTTTTGTTTTATAATTAGACAAACATGCATAATTTAGCAATGAATCAATAGCTACTGTTATGGTTATCTTAGGATGCACCTGGTATTTCCTCATTTCTTTTCAAAATATTTTTTCTGTTAGAATTGGATATTAATTAATTTTAGAAAGAATGAAGTTGGTGGTCTTGAATTCTTACAAACATTTGTTCTTATCGGAGTGAATGTATCTCTCAAAAATAATGCCTGTTCACTTGTAGTTATTTGGGATGCTTTTCCAAAATTAGCAGTTACATAAGCAAGCTTGAGATATTTAATTATTGCTTCATATACACAAATACAATAAACAGACTGGCATTTGACCAGCAACTCAGAAATTTGTCATTCTTCCCAAATTAGAATTGAACTGAATTGCTGCCAATGTTGGTTTCCCACAGACAATTTCACATGTTTAAAGTGATTGCATTCATTGTTTAATGTGAACATCTTAAATGAATCATTAATAAGAAGAGAAAAATCTCACTCCATAATCTTGGAATTGGTTGACATCATATCTTCCCAGGACAAAGACAGAGAGTTCCAATTTTGATGGTATCTGATTTCAAATATGAAAAACTCTGATCATTACTCACAATTAACTACAAGTCAAAACACTAATTGCAGAGGTGAGAGAGGCAGTGTAAGTCTGGAATCCACATCTCTATGTGCTACTCTTTGCTGGTTGTAACATTTTATTTCTGTGGGAATTTTTTAATAGATTCCCTAATCCTTTGAATCTTCATTTTAAAACTATTCTAAAAGTTCCACTTGTTTGCAATCACACCCACTTAGTTCCTCTAGCACTATTTCGGCAGTGTGCATCTCCATGGAAACTTACGTTGGCAGGGTAGCCTATGATATCTATAAATGCCATGGGAAATGCATCATTTATCCTTGTTGTCTATCTATGTATTGAGTTTAAGTAAGAAGCACTGTGCTAGACTCTATAAATACAAAGACCGTTTTTTGGGTTTTTTTTTTTTTTTGGTTTTTTGAGACAGGGTTTCTCTGTGTAGCTTTGCACCTTTCCTAGAACTCACTTGGTAGCCCAGGCTGGCCTTGAACTCACAGAGATCCGCCTGGCTCTGCCTCCTGAGTGCTGGGATTAAAGGTGTGCGCCACCACCGACCGGTCTTCGGTCAAGGGTATAGGAGTAGCTGTGCTCCCCTGCTAGAACCTCCAAACAAGCTCTCAAAGACCATTTTTTTAATGAAAGAAGCACACCACAAGTTTAAGGAAATCAGTATTAATAATGCTAATATAATTAAGCTGGTATAATGCTGTCTTTACTCTGTGTGTGATTGCTAAATAGTCCAAAGACAGACAGATAGACAGACACTAAACAAAACAAAACAGAGCAAAAAATCCCAACCTGTTGGCAGAGAGAGGGTGACTAACACCCAGCCTGGAGGCATGAATGAGTCACAAAACATACATTCTAGAAAGAGAAAATACTTTACTCTGACCTCCACATAAGCATCCTCTGACACACAACCACACACATACACACATATGCACACACACCAATAAAATATAAAAGTTTTTAAAAACTGGGTGTTGTACTGTACTCATGTAATCCCTATACTCACACTAGGGAGGCAGAGAGATAATCTTGATTTTTGTGACTAGTCTGGTTCATGTAGTGAGTTCTAGGCTAGCTCACAAACTGAGACCTTAAATTAACAACAGTATAATAATCCAAAACCACAGAAATATGAAAGCTCTAATTGTATGCAAAACTATGATTTCTATGTTTTGTAAAATATGGTAGTGAGAGAAAGATAAAACTTTTCTTGTTTAGATTTCCATTAAGTTTTTGCTTTGCAGACTTACAAGGGTGTAATTTTAATGTTTTTAATAAAACATATCTTTAATTATACAAACATGTCAGACATGCACATAAACACACACACACACATGCACACACATATACACTTAAGTACACACATATATTCACACACATACACATGCACACATACATACATGTATGCATATATACACATGCATATTCACAAACTTGGGCCCACACATATATAGGTACATGCATAAACATGCACACATGTGAAAATATGCACATACACACATATACATATAGACACATGCACACACATGTGCACACTGAATATCAACATAGAGAAAGAAAGGAAATTGCGCTTCACTGTGGTAGTACTCTTCCATTAAGACAGCCAGCCCCCAAATAATGACATGGAGACTTATTATCAATTATGAAAGCTTGGCCTTATCTTAGGCTTGTCCCACTAACTCTAATAACTTAAATTAACTTGTTGTTATTAATCTGCATTCTACCACGTGGCTTTTTGTCTTTCCTTTATTCTGTACATCTGACTCACTCCGTGTCTCGCTGATGTCTCCTGCGTGCCTAAATTCTACCCCTCTGACTTCCTCTCTCTGTTCAGAAGTCCTGCCTAACTTCTCCTGCCTAGCTATTGGCCATTCAGTTAGTTGGGAACAAGCCTAAATTAAAGGTCAAGCTTTCAAAGCTAATAAGTCTTAGTGTCATTTTGGGGGAGCTGGCGATCCCACAAGAGAAAGCCTGACTACACTTCACTGAATTCTTAACTGTCAATTGCTATAGCAAAAGACAGATTAACAAGAGAAAATCAAAAAACAGTTTGATGACATGCACACTCTATATTATAGAGAGATAATCTAGACAATAAGTTTCTGGACTCCAGCTCCTGAAGTTTTCTTAGACTTTAGGTTTAAACATCACCTTCTTCGAAGTAAAGAAAGAAGAGCTCAGGGAAGCTCTGATTAAGTGCCAAAAAGCACCATGGATTTGGTACAGAGTTTATTCCTTCCCTTTAATTAAGAGCCTCTAACTGGAGAGATGGTGGACCGGGGGATGGCAAGCTGGGGAGATGAGTCAGTAGACAAAGTACTTGCTATACAAACATGAGGACCTTAATTTGGATCACTAACTCTGATGCAGTCCATGGCCAGTGCTGTGTGGAGCAGAGACAGGAGAGTCTCTGGAACTTGATGGCCAGCTTGGCCAGGTTTGGTGGGGGAGAGGACACTAGCCAGCTCCGAGTTCAGTGAGAGACCCTGTTTGAAGGGAACAACCTGCCAGTGATGGAGAAGGGCAACCAAAGTTGTCCAAGGGTCTCTGTACATGATTGCACGTGTGATGCACACACATGCACACACATCATGCTCCTCACCACACCCAAAGAGAGTCTCTAGTGGTTTAAAGTCACCCGTCTCTGCTGGGTGTAGAAAAGTAGGCATACTTACAAATGGAAATTCCTTTTATGAATATAAATTTCTCTTCAGAAAGGATAACATTTGGGAGCTATTCCTCTGCCTGTGGTTTCTCAAATGACAAGCTGACAGTTATCCTCACTCTAAAGACACATTTTGATACTGTGTGTTTAGGTTGCGCTTTGTCATAGTCTGGAGTGGTGCCTCCTGACCGCATTCTGCATTAGTGTTGCACTATACTAAGTACAAAAATTATAGAACTTTTCCTCAGATCAATCTTGCTAACTACTTATTATTATTCCCCTTAATTTATTCTGAGAACTCTTTGGTACTTGAACTATTTTAAGGCACAGACTGACATTCAAGGTTCTCATTTTTCAAAAACTAAATTACTTTCTCTGTATGAATACAATGAAATAAATAATCATTGAAAGCATGTTTTCCATTATTCAGTTTGTAACAAGCTACAAGAAGAAACAGAGGCCAAAAAATTTTATGAATCAGCAATATCTACTTATTTGCAACAGGGGGAGCATGTTTTTTGGGGACCAGTACAATGTAACAGTATTAGAATTCTTAAAGCAATGAATTGCATAATAATAAAAGCTCAAATGAAGGTTTTTATTCATTTTGAATTGCATCCTCAAATCAATCAGGATGTAAAATCAGCAATGAATTTGCTCTTTTTTCACTTTATAATCTAGGTCCATATTCACAACCAGTTGACTGGAGCGGCAGCTAGTTAATAACCAGGTCATTGGAGCAACTGTGAGCACAGGCATTAATAGCTCTTAAGTCGGGCTGACTTGAGCATAATTCCAAGCTCTGCAACATGGTCTGGGTCAAAATGTGTGCATCCTTCCTTCACATGCTTAATGAGACAATCATAAAACATAGTTTACTGCAAAAATTAAGCAAGATGAAAAGTATACAGTATTTGCACAATTTTGCACAATGCTAGTATACAAGAGGCATTCCACAGTTTCAGTGGGCAGTAATTATTATGATAATTGTGATCCTTACAGTAATATGATAGTAAATATTCAATCTTCTAATTAAATGCTGTACTTTGTTAGAATACCTGCCAATTTACAGACATATCTATTATACACATGACTATAGGATTCTTGGTACAAAAAGTATATATAATCTCTCCTTGCACCCACAATATTAATTATACACAGTAATTAATTATACAGAATTATTACCAAGTCACAATATAGAAATTCCATTTACATTTAATTTTTTAAGTAACTTGTTAAGCAAGCTATCATATTCACACTATAGTTAATTGTCAATATTTTAAAGAATCATAGAGAATGATAAACAGGGAACTATCATTGGTATCATAATTGCTTCATGCTCTTCACATCCAGAACTATCCTTTACTATAATCCATATGAACAATCTTAGTAACTGTAAATCGAGAGTTGATTTCCATCTTGTCTTCTTATTTTACTCATTTTCTTTTTAAAATTTACAGATACTGATAACAGGTTGTTATTTTTACTACTTTTATATTTATTCTGAACCTTCAAATATATGTACAGATTGTATAATATCTTTAGAAATTAAAGCCGGGCGGTGGTGGCGCAAGCCTTTAATCCCAGCACTCGGGAGGCAGAGCCAGGCGGATCTCTGTGAGTTCGAGGCCAGCTTGGGCTACCAAGTGAGCTCCAGGAAAGGCGCAAAGCTATACAGAGAAACCCTGTCTCGAAAAACCAAAAAAAAAAAAAGAAATTCAATACCATCCTAATTTACCAACAGGGCTATTAGATCAATAAAATTATCTTATCATTAAATTAAAAAAAAAACACTAACTAGTACCTGCTTACTGAGTATTTAATAGAGGGAGAGAAAGAAGGAAAGACAGAGATTCAATCACTTTCTCCTTTTATCATCAATTATTCTAATTACAGTAAACCAGAGAATCCTCTGGAAACAGGTGATTATCACGGTCCTAATTTATGTTTGTTTGTTTGTCTGTTTTTTCAAGACAGGGTTTTTCAGCATAGTCCACGCTGTCCTAGAACTCACTCTATAGACCAAGTTGACCTCCAACTAAGAGATCTACCTGCCTCTGCCTCCCAAGTGCTGGGATTAAAGATGTGTACCTCTACTGCCCAGCTATAATTTATGCTTTGACCTCATTGCATATAACTCTTTCCTGCTAGAGTGTAAATTGTATGAGACTATAAAACTTGTGAAAATGTAACACTTGAAAGTGTCCCTATAAGGGATTCTTGGATGTGTGAACACGTAGTGATTGGCAGTGTGAAAGTATGGATAGATGAGTGAGTTGATGGATGAGGATGAACCAGTAAAGATTATCTTCAGCTTTACTATTTATAGTGCTCTGATTTGATACAAATCATATAACTGCTGAATTTCAGTGATCTACTTACTATATGACAGGCTTGATTTAAGTGATTCATCTAGTCTGAGACTTTACCCACCAGCTTTCTGGTACATGTTGCTAAACTCAGCTCCATCTTGCTAGACAGTCTAATTTCACCCTTTAGAATAGGCCTGAGGCACACTGGGTAGATGAGCTGATAGACCACAAGTGTCTTATAAAGCAACCTTTACTGCCTGTCTAGCTGTAAATTAAGTTTTCATGTTTGCAAATATTCTTAAGGTACCCCTCTTGTTTCTATATTTTCCCCTTGTTCTCTTTCTCATCATCTATCAATAATTCCTACCTTCTGCTTCAGCTTTTTCATTTACAATGCCTGGGCTCCAATTCCCCATATTAGGTTTATATTTTTACCTCTGACTTTGCTGGACACACTTGTATATGAACTATATTTGTGTGTTTGGTTTATGTACTATGTAAACTCCTTTATCTATTTTTCCTCTCTTGATAAAATGACTCAAATATTGTCTTTAGGACTTTTTAATGGTGGAGAATGTAAGAATTTATTCATCATTTCTTGGTATCTAAATAAAGCAAGGAATATGATGTATAATTTGGTCCTGTCATATTGCCAGATGAAAGCATGCCCAATAAATGCCATGTGGTTTTAATTCTTTAAGATAGCCTTAAGTTATTAAACATGGAACCAAAATCTATGTGATATGATAATTAAATGAGTTTTATAACTAGGTTAAGAGGAAAATACAAGAATTAAGTAGAGGAGTCTTGCTGCTGGCTAAGTTACCATCCTCTACACAGTCTAGACTAAAAATACATATGTGCCATAGTTCAACAATTAATTTTGTTATTTCTTTCTCTGTTTCATGAGATTGAGGTAATTTTAAGCAATGGACCAATGTTAATGGCAAAGGCTGTTGTTCTAATGTCATAATAACTATGATTTTCCTAAAGTAATTCTTAGAAAGAGAAAAGAGGAAAAACAATGGTTATGATTGCATGAGAATAATGCTAAGCTTACTAATTCAAGAGGACTATCACTACTTCAAAGGCATCCTTCTGTGCCACTTATCACCACACCATCAGGCCATTATCCTGGTTCTTTGAACAACTGGGTTTTTGTACACAAGCCAGAGTCTGATTTTCTTACTAGATACAGATTATTCAGTCGGCTTCTATCTTGTGTTAACTTTGAGCGTACTCCAATTCTTCTGTTCTCTGAGAAAGATAATCCAGGCATTTGGTTTATTCTTCCTATTTGTTAAGGCTGCTCATGCCCTTATTCTGTGTGGTCATTCAATTTATTATTTTGATTAGATCTGAATCATGTGACTGTGGTGTTTACTAATAAGGGAGATGGCCATAGATTGTTTAGTTGAAATCTCTTTACCACCTTCTTATTTGGTATGTGACATCTGTCAACACTAGATGATATATCTATAAAATAGTTATGATCATTGTGGTCATCCATATTAACATGTAGATGACAGAATTTGAGAGCATTTTAAGTAAAGGCAGTAGGCATTAATACATTTCCATTACTCATTAATTTATCCTAAATGTGTACCTGTTTCTAGGCCATACCCTGTGTTGTTTAACAATGTAGGCACACACACTGAATTAATTAAATATTTTCTTGAATTTAGTGGAGCAATAAACATGTAAAAATATGGCATGTTTGGTGATAGTCAAGAGACTGAAGTATAAATCTGATGATGGTAAATTAGAAAGGAAGCATTACAATGTAGTGGGGATGAATGTAAAGGGAAATAGCAAATCATTTAATACCAAGGGAGCAAGGCATGGGTTGTCTAGTTCATATCTCTTTGCCATTTACTTATTTGGTTATGTGTGTGTGTTGTCTGTGAATATTGGATAATATATCTATAAAATGAATGAACATTGTGTCCATCATTATTCCCATGTAGGCAGTGAGATAATTTGAAAGCATTTTAAGTAGATAACTGATATAACCAGACTATTATAGATGAAATATCATAAAACATACATACAATGGTTTTGTAACACATGAAATAATTATAATAGTGGGATCTAACAGGTTCTGGAGCTTTAGAAGACATTGGGTTGAAGTTAGTTTCAGACTGTACATGAATCAGGCTTTAGCAATAGAGTGAGTAGAGATATCCCTGGGATGTTCAGTGTGAGGAGTTGATTGGTTGGGGGAAGGTAGTATTGCATGGGACACAAAAATGTAATAAGTATATGAGAGAAAGAAATGTATGGTGGAGGTAAAGCAGAAATGGCCAGGGATGTGTTTGATACTAGGCAGAGTTACAACTTGGAATGTATTACTAGAGAAGGATGAATAATATCCAGGCTGTAACAGTAGTCAGAGGACCACTTCTGGAGAGCCCCGGTGTTCACTGATAAGTTAGCAATGATGCTACACTGAAAGCTACTCCCTTAGGACGTGAACTTTCACTAGGTCTGGAATTTCAACATTTTATTTTAGTCATATTAGATTAAATACTAACTTGGTTAATATGAAATCTGCCTCCTATCAGAGAAAACTATAACTGACATTTTTGCCCTTTTTAAAGGATTTTGCAGAAAAGGAGAAGTCCACAGCGAAAGCTCTGGAAGACGCAAAAGCGAATTTTTACTGTGAATTATGTGACAAGCAGTATCACAAACACCAGGAGTTTGACAATCATATTAATTCTTACGACCATGCTCATAAGCAGGTAAGCCAAAGTGGGAAAAAATTCCTTCCTTCTCCTCGATTTATAACTTCAGGGCAGAACTGCAAGGATTCAGCCTTATTTATTATCATCTAAGATTCTGAAGTGAGATCATTTTATGTTCATTTTCTGTGAAAGGTTGTTTTCTGTTCAAATGTTAGGTATTGTCATTTTTTTTCTTAGAAGTACCATAAAGTTAGAAGTGAACTAAGAGATGCCCTAAGAGTAGTGAGTTATGTAATATATATAGTGATATATATATATATACATGTGATGTACATGTTATATATATATATATATATATATATATATATATATATATAATGGTATATAGGTATATATACGAAATATATATATGAAACCAGGA
Organism: Peromyscus melanophrys; assembly: GCA_902168415.1. Taxonomy (NCBI): domain Eukaryota; kingdom Metazoa; phylum Chordata; class Mammalia; order Rodentia; family Cricetidae; genus Peromyscus; species Peromyscus melanophrys. The sequence goes on along the minus strand of CABHPR010136921.1, from coordinate 15,452 downwards.
ACCCGTAAAGCAGTGTCACATTCAAAGTAACCTAAGCAGTTAGTGGCAGAACTAAAGTATTTGATTAGTACGCAGACAGAATAGATGGCAGAATTGATATAATCCCTCCTGATGTTTGTTTTGTTCTTCTCCTTCAAATATTCCAAGGTGTATTTGGAAATACTGCCTCTGAGAATGCATCAATACAATAAAATTATTATTCAATAAATGAGCCATTTCAAATAAAATTTTCAAAAATTCAAACCATATAAAGTCAATAGAAAAAGGCAAGTATACATTTTTCAGTTCATTTTCTTTGTAGGTCACATAACTTGTTCTCTTTAGATTTTTTTCCCTTGCTGGCTAAGGTATGGAGATATTGATGACTTAGGAACTATGATTGCCATATTCCTGTGGCAAGGAAAGAAAATTCCTATGGCCAAATGATTATTAATAAGAGTTATAGTGGCAAATGGAGCTGACACATTGTAATCTCTGGGTAAATTTTGCGTAAATGTGATGAAATATTTTCTATCACTTATGGGAAAAATACTACATATGTGTCCTTGTGAAATGCAATGCTGGTCATGAAAGAGCTTCAGTCCTGATGCATAGGATGCATACATATGATTGTATTTACCTGACAGAGGCAAGGTGGGTGGCATGACTATTTCAGGGTTGTAATGTCCAGCCCTTGTGTGTATTATTAGCACCTTGGAATCTGTTGATAATAATGATTAGTGGAATCTCCTCCAGTGGTCTAATTTGATAACTCTGATATAGGTCACTGAATCTTGTGGTTGAAAGCATAAAAATTTCAAACATATATATATATATAGTCAATCACGTCCTATTGAATTTCCACAATATTCTTTCTTGTTTCATTTATACTGCCATACTACCCTTGTTCCATTTTGTTATAGAAGTTTGAAGAACACTTCAAATAGCATGTAGGATTATCTCAATACATTTCAACATGCAAATGATTTTTAAAGATGTATCATTATCATTGCTAAAATATCATTGAATTATTTTGTTTTGCTAATTGTCTCATAAATTGTAAATTCAGGTAGTTTGAATTCGGTATACCAAAGTATCTACTTTTCACATGCTATAATGTGATTTAAATTATATTTAAAATATTCAATCTATCATTCTTCTGCTATTCATTTAACATTTACTCTTTATAATCTGTTTCCCACATTTGAGATTTTTTTCCTAGCGCTGTTTTCTCATTTTTGTTAGTCTTCTGTGTTTCCATAAAACTGGTTGTTCTAGTTATCATAGTAAGCTGATCAAATTCAGATTTCTACTTTATTTTTGAGGGAATATGCCAGGGGAAATAGCAAATGCTTCCATGAAGATACAGGTGATATCTGGGCACTTGTCTTCATAAAACATAACATTTATAGCAAGTGGGCCCAGATAATAACAGTTTGATCCAGGAATGAGTTCCATAACCATTGATGGTCATTTGTTCACATCAATTATTCCATTTGACTTTGTAAAGTGATGATGCAAATAATCTCTCATCCTTTGCTCCTTAATGGAATGAAAGGTGTAGGTTGAGATAAAATTCTATAAGCATTGCACTCTAAGGGATTTTATAGAGACAGTCTTCAAGCTACATATTAATAACAATACTGCAAATATTCAGGAAAAGACAACGGAAGGTCTCATAAAAGAGTGGTATTTGATCTTGAGCTGTGCTTTACAAAGACAAGTGTACATGTACACACATTTGAAATTGAACCTCCAGATGAGATGACAATGTTGACAGAAGATATAGCTACAAGAAAGAAATAGAAGATAATTAGGTTCCTCGTGAGAAGTGTGGTACCATGCAGCATACCCTGTAGCTTAGAATTCACCATAACCAATTTCCTTTCTGTCATTTTCTTTGTATTCATTTATAGGTTTTCTTAGATGTTAATAGAACAGCCTGTTCTCAATCTTTCCATCACATCTTTATATTCACTTCCATATATTTTTAGACTTACGTGTATCTTCCTATAGTGTTAACTTTCATCAAACAATTATAGAGTTTCTAATGTGTACCACTATAATGGATACATAAAAGGGTGGATTTGTTTCTCAGCTTCAGGGAACAAGCTGCCTAATTTAGGAGACAAGCCAATGAACATTATAATGCATTAAGTATTTTAGTTATTATATGCTTACAAAGTTCAAAAGAGAAAACATGAAACTGATCTTATAAAGAAGAAAGGACAAATCATCTAATTTTTTAAAAGAAGAAATGGAAGTTAATCATGTAACCAAAAATAGTACATCCCATATTACAGAAAGGGAACATCAGGGCATAGGAGCATGCATGAAGCTGGGTGCAAAAATGTACAAATAATTACAGGCTACCAAAGCCATTGTCATTCTCTTGGGAATTTTTTAGCTTTGAAACAATTTCACTTATACAATATTTTCAGTGTCTTATACTCATTTCTCAATTTTGCATTCTCATTTTTCCATTTCTTATTACAGGTCATTACTAAGAGCTTCTAACTGAACTCCCTATCTCCAACACTTTTGCAGTTCAAAATCAGCTCATCCAATTTTGACGAGATTACATCAACCATATTCATACAATTGCTCTTTCTCTAGACACTCCCCAATAGTTGGTGACTGACATTTAAAAAAGGATAAGCTTATTCAAAACCCCACAATCTGGCTTTTGCCTCTATTTCCAAACTTATCTCCTGGATCTCCAGCCTGCCCCTCCAGTCTTCTAGAAGACACCGTATGGCTTTGCACCTGCCCTTCTTGGCTCATATTCTTCCCTCTCTCTATGATGCGTCTCCACTTGATGGCTTTATTTCAACTCATATTTCTTCACATTTCATTGAGATTGACAGCTTCTATGTGAATGTTAAAGGAGCTGAAACTTCATGGAAAGCTAATTAAACACAGAATTTTCCAAATTCTTTTTGCTCAAAATCAATTAAGATTTTGTTACTGCTGCCCACTTTTGGAAACACCAGAATAATTAAAACTGCTGTAGACCTTGTTAGTCTGCTTCTAGGACAGTGTGGAAATACTTCTTTTTAAAGATTTATTTTGGCCCAAAATATTTTGAAAATTACTTCAGTTTTAGATGAAACTGAGTTTGAAATTCTCTTTAAATGAAAGGAAACTTTATGTTCCTCAAATGAAGCCTTCGTTAAAATAAAATATGCAAAAACAATTTCCAAATTTCAAAGCTAAATACAACCATTTGGTTCTTGCTTCATTAAGAACTTTTCTTGACAGGCGTAGTGATTATGACGATGGTGGGATCTGACTAAGAATAACTTTTGGCCCAAGTAATAAGCACGGTTGCCAACATTTTACTTCCATGTGGATTCAGATAAAATTTCTTGCCTCTGCTGTTGAACTTCCAGTAATATGATCTTTTTTGAGAAGTAAATCCAAAGTTAGAATCCATTCATTACTCAGCAGTTGAATAAATTAGAACTAGAAATAAAACAACCTTTGAATTCTCTTTTTATCTTTCTTTCATTCATTATCCTTCCATTTAAGATATTTCTGAATCTTAAATGTTTTCTGTATCTAAATATCAATATTGTGTATAACCTGATTACTTTATTATAACGATATTATTCATAGGTATATTCTCTACTATCCGTGTGTGTGTGTGTGTGTGTGTGTGTGTGTGTGTGTGTGTGTGTGTTCAACTGTGTGTATATCTGTGTATGTACCATAAGAGTGCTTGATTCCTACAGAGTGCAGAGTATAGCATCAGATGCCCTGGGACTAGAGTCAGAGATGGCTTTGAACTACTATGTAAATGATGTGAACTGAACTCAGTCCTCTGCAAAAACAGCAAGTCCTTTTAACTGCTGGGCCATATCGTTAGTTCTTCATAGGCACAATTTAATTCTGCAGAAGTTAAGTAAATATATAACTTTAAAGAATAAAATAAAACTTCCTGTTGAGCACTTAATAATACTTTTTCTATAAATTGATCAAATACTGAGCTATTCAGACATTATTTTTATAGAGAAAGTTTAGTTCACCATCAACACATCTGATTTTTTAGTCTCTCGCACAAGAAAATATAATGAGGCTCTAGCTTTGACAACCTCTTTCTATTTATAGCTCTTATTTTGAGGAAACAACCAGTTGTTTCATCTATAGCCTCAGATGTCTTCTAATTTCCTACCAATGCTGAGCATAATTCCAAAAGCAATTTCAATGTGTGTATAAATGACAGTCACTTGACTAAAACAACACCATGACTATTAACACAGTGAAAATGTCAATAGAAATTAATTCCTTATGGGGCAGTCTTTAGATCATACTCTTGTTTTGAAGACTATTAGCTGCAAATGTTTTATATCGAAACAGTATCACACATCTTCACATTCAGAAGTCTTTGCTGCCCCAGAGACATTATTGTTCTTCTAAATTAAAAACAAACACATATAAACTAGATTGCTCTAAAATACCTCCAGTATTCACCAAGGATCCCACTTTTAGACTCTCCACATGTGCAGCTTAATCACCCTAATCTCCCTTTGCTTTACACAGGACTTATTTTCACTCAGGGGAACTTGTTTAGTTGTTAGGTTTAGCTGCAAACTCAAATTGATTCCATTCTAAAACATTCTTTTGGATTCTTTCCTTCTCTACTGACTCCAGGTAAAATATCAGAGCAGATCTATCATTATCTCCTTGACCCCAAAGGAGAAGACTGACCACTAAAATTGTATATTGAATTCTTTCTAATTATTTCTTGTTTTCTTCCTACAATTTTATTTAAATTACCTCTAAATGGTACCCAAAATAATCCAGTGAGGAAATAAAATGTCCAAGTCTGGGTGATTTTTGTGGCCAGAGTATTAGTGGTTTCTGATTGTTGTGATCTAGTATACCTGACAAGAAACAGTTGAAGGGCTTATTTTGACATGCAATTTAAAAATGGATGCTGTTCACCATGGCAGGGAAGGCATGGAACCATGGGAGGCAGCAGGTGACATTGTGTTCAGAGTCAAGAAGAGAGAGAATAGGAAATATGGCTGGGTTATGAAAACTGAGGATCCACCCCCTACTGATGTACTTCTTCCAAAGGTTCTGCCTCTTACAGCTTTCAGAGTCTCACAAATCAATTTCTACCTATTTTGACCAAGTATTCAAACACAAGAGCACATGGGAGACATTTCGTGTCCAAACTACAAGTCAGCTAGGTTGAAATAATAAAGACAAGGGTATCTGTAATGACACTGTGATGTAGTGTAATGTTATTCTATGTTTAGCATTCTATAAACCCATATTCTGGTAGAACATGGTGATCTTGTGTGTGTGTGTGTGTGTGTGTGTGTGTGTGTGTGTGTGTGTGTGTTTGTATATGTGTGCATATGTACGTGTGTGTGTTTGTTTATGTGTATACATGCGTATTTCTGTACGTGTGTGTGTGTGTGTGTGTGTGTGTGTGTGTTTATGTGTATCTGTTCTTCTAATTACCTAGCCTTAATTGAATTCTCTACCTGTGAATGATTACAACAGAACTGATCTTGGCTTTCTGTTCATATTAAACTTATTCTATATATTGATTCACATTGGCTAAAGGAATTCCTGATCTCATGGATTTTCTATTAACAAAACCTGTTTAAAATTGTGCACTGTGGTCTTAGAGGTGCCAAGTGATTTCGTATTCTACGGAGCATCACTGGCAGTTCCCTGAACTTGCAGTTCTTCTATCTGACCTTTAGCTTTCTGCTTCTCTTTAGTGAAGTCCCAAGTCTTAAGTCACCTCTTAAGGACCTTTCCTTTCCTTCATAGTTCAAAGAGTGAATTATCAATTTTCTAATTCCTAAAATCTTTGGCACTAACTATGGTGATCAGAGTCAGCTTGGCAACTCTCCAGAACCAGCTATTCAATGCACATGAATTTTAAGACCTCTCTGTTTAATCATTGGTAATTTTATATCAGCCATAACAATAAAAGTCCAGGCTTCTTCTCTTTTATTTTGGTATCTTAGAAAGTTAGTACACTGGTATAAAATTAACTATACTCTTAGAATGGAAAAAATAATGTTTTGCCTTTAATTTGTTGGTGCTCCTAACCTGCCTGTCATTAGCCCTGCAAACAGAATTGGTGGTTCCAATAGGCACAACGCCTCTAGAACTGATGGGCATGGCTGACACATATGCCAGCAAGTCAGTAAGTATTTCAGTAAAATTAATATTTTATAAGTTCTTAGAGTTTTCTTACAATGAGTTTTGATCATATTAATTTCCCTTCTCCAACTCCTCTCAGATACACCCTCCACCCAAACAACATTGCATCCTCATTTTTTAGACAGTTGGATCAATTTTGTGCTTCTCATACAATCATAGATAGGTAGGCTGTAGCTAGTGTTTTCCTGCCTGGCCCACAGTCAGGACAAATCTCTGTCACCAGTCAGTCCCACAGCCGCTCAAACCCAACCAAGTAAACACAGAGACTTATATTGCTTACAAACTGTATGGCCGTGGCAGGCTTCTTGCTAACTGTTCTTATATCTTAAATTAATCCATTTCTATAAATCTATACCTTACCATGTGGCTCGTAGCTTACCGGCATCTTCACATGCTGCTTGTCATGGCAGCAGCTGGCAGTGTCTCCCTCACTCAGCTTCCTGTTCTCTCCTTTTTTTCCTCTCTGTTAGTCTCACCTATACTTCCTGCCTGACCACTGGCCAATCAGTGTTTTATTTATTGACCAATCAGAGCAACAGATTTGACATACAGACCATCCTACAGCAGTAGGCTTTGTAGGCTTTTGCAGAAGCAAGATCTATCTACCGGGGGATACAATATTTAAAAAAAAATAGCATCTTTCACTTAGCAGCTATCAATTGCCAATAGTTCCTCAGCGAGAGGTGAGATTCCATGCCCACTTCCTCTCTATGCTGGTATTTTGTCTGACTTGAGCTTTCGTAGGTCTTGTGCATACTTTCACAACCACTATGAGTTCATATGTGCAGTTTTCCTGCTGTGTCCAGAAGACAATGTGTCCATCCACTGCCTCTTACACTGTTTCCACACACTTTCCTCCAAGGTGATAGATGTGATATAAATATTCCATTTAGGGCTGAGCATTCTTCAATCTTTTATTTTCTGATACTTGACCAGCTCTGGATCTCTGTGGTAATCACCATCTACAACAAATAGAAGCTTTCATAATGGGAACTGAAAGATACACTAATCTATGGCTATAATGAGAAAGTATAAGGAATCAATTTAATAGAATGTCCATGTAATGGAATAATTGTAGGAGATTTTTTGTCCCCTGGGAACTATTATTTGCCTTACCACAGGTTCATAGAACCTATATCAGTGCCAGACATGATTTTCATCTTTTGGATTGGGGCTTAAATCCAATCAGAAAGTAGTTGATTGCTCTCATAATGTTGATGCTATTGCACCTAGACTTGTCTATCTAGGCTGTCATTATTATAGCTTTCAGAGTTCACATCTGAGTAAGACTGTGATCACTTTTAATATGGATAACTCCTTTCAGCACTATAAAAGCCAGCTCGTAGAGATGAAACTTCCAGGTCAGTATCAGCTTGAGTTCGCTATGCTCCTTGGCTCAAGTATACAGCGTCTTCAGTAAAATAGTCTTACTATCAAGTTTTGGAGGGTAACCAAAGGCAGTAGACATATTCTGTAATGTTTGGGGGTCTATGGTACCTCACTGGCTAATAACTACAAAAGAGATAACACATTCCTGGGACTGGGAATTTTGTTGTTGTTTATTTTTGAGACTGTAAATTAATTACAAAGTTTCTCCCTTCTGTATGCTCTCTCCAAACCTTTCTTATGCCTCTTTCTGTTTTCCTTTAAACTGATGGCCTGTTTTTTTTAAATATATATATATTTTTTTTCTCAAATATGATCTGTTGAATCCATGCCATGTTACTTGTTTGTGTGTCGTCTAGGCTGACCTTGGCACCGAGCAGCCAATTGCTGTGGTCTTCCCTGGGGAGGACCACCTCTTCTGCTTCCAGCTTTACTCAGTTTCCTGTAGTTCTTTACGTGGGGCTGAAGCCTCAGGGACTTCTCGCCATCAGTTTGGCAAGTCCACTTGTGCCATTTTTGCTCAGCTCATGCTTGAGCCGCCACACTGATGAGATCTTACGAGTGTAGCTTCTGCTGTTGTTGGAGACACAAACTCCACTATCCTCTGCTTCCCACAGTCTCCCTGTCCACTCTTACATAATGTTACTTGAACCATAAAAGTACGAGTAGGTGTATCCATTGGGACTGTGCACCACAACTCTGCATTTTGATTGATTATGGATTTCTGTAGAGGTCTCTGTTGCAAAGAGAATATTTCTTAATGAAGAGTAAAGATTATCCTTTTCTGTGGGTATAAGGACAATGTTTATATATTTGTGTTACAGATCATGTTGAACTAGACTTTTTGCTTGTTAGCTAGTGGTATCCAGTAGAGGTTTTGTTGACCCATTATAGGGTAACTTTCATTTTAGCTCTTTCAATGTGTATATATATGTATCTGTCAGAAAGCTTCTCCAGTAACAAGTGTCCATATGACTTTTGAAAAGGTGTTTAGGATTTTTATTTCTCCTCATATTCCCTACTCTACTCTGCCCTCCCACCTGCAATCCTAATTCAACACTTCCTCTTTCATTATTACCCCCGTTAATCCTTCACACCAGTTCTTCCTAGCTCCTGTCTCTCTAAAGACTCCCTCCATGGTTCTTTACTAACTTTCTGACCCCTATAAGTACTCTAAATGAACCATACATATCTGAAGAGTAAAAGCTAGTGTCTACAATTAAAAGAAAACATGCATCACCTCTATTTCTGTGTCTGGCTTACCTCATTTAGAATTTTTTTTTCTTGCTCTATATATTTACCTTTGAATTTCACAAGTTTACTTTTATTAACAGTTACATAATATTACATTTTGTAAAAATACATTTCCATTATCCCTTTATCAGTTCATGGGCATCTGAGATCCTTCCCTTTCTGGCTATTGTGACTATAGCATCAATGGACATGAATAATTATCTCTATAGTGGTATATAGAGTTCTTTAAACACATGCCCAGGAGTGATATGGCTAGATGAAGTGGTAGATCTATTTTTAGCTTTGTTAATGCTTTTTCTTTTTGTGTGTATGAGTATTTGATTGAATGCATGTAAATGCAACATATGCATACAGGGCCAGCAAAGGCCAGAAGAGGGCACCAAGACACTTGGAATTGTAGTTTCAGATGTTTGTGAATCACGATGTGGGTGCTGGGAACTGAAGACTGTAGCTAGAGTTTTCCTGCCGGGCCCACAGTCAGGACAAATCTGTGTCAACCGCCAGTCCCACAGCCACTCAGACCCAACCAAGTAAACACAGAGACTTATATTGCTTACAAATTGTATGGCCGTGGCAGGCTTCTTGCTAACTGTTCTTATATCTTAAATTAATCCATTTTTATAAATCTATACCTTGCCACATGGCTTGTGGCTTACCGGCACCTTCACATGCTGCTTGTCATGGCCGCAGCTGACAGTGTCTCCTCCCAACTTCCTGTTCTCTCAATTCTCCTCTCTGTTAGTCCCGCCTATACTTCCTGCCTGGCCACTGGCCAATCAGTGTTTTATTTATTGACCAATCAGAGCATTTGACATACAGACCATCCCACAGCAGAAGACTGCTCCTCTGCAAGAGTAGCAAGTGATCATAACCTCTGAGCCACCTCTCTAACCTCCTATTTCTAACCAGTTTTCGCTCCACCTGCAATGAGTTAGTGTTCCATTTCTCCTTTAGACATACCTCAATTTGTCAACATTGCTTTAATCTTTGCCATCCTGAACCAAACATTCCTATAGTCACAGAGGCCAAAATATCCATTGAAAGAAAAAAAAACCCAATATCTTCAACAAATGGTGCTTGTCAAACTAGGTAGCTACATATAGGAGAATGAAGATGGACCCTTATCTCTCACCCTGAACAAAGCTCAGCTCCAGATGGATCAAGGACCTATCCATAAGACCTGATACCCTGACTGTGATAGAGGAGAAAGAAGAGAAGAAGCTTTGACTCATTGGCACAGAAAAGGACTTTCTGAAAAGGAGCCTGAAAGCATAGGCATTATGATCAATATTTAATAAATGGGACCTAATGAGACTAAAAAGTTTCAGTAACAGCAAAGTACACCATAATTCAAATGAAGGAGCAATCTACAGTTGGAGAAAATACCTTTACCTGTTTTCCATCTAATAGAGGGTTAATATCTATAACACAAAAAGAATTCAGAAAACTAAACATCAAGAAAACAAACAACCCAAACAAAAAAATGGGTCATGAAATAGATTAGAAAATGAAATGCAAATAGTTGAAAAATACTAAAAATTGTTCAACATCCTAAGACATTGGGGGAAAATTGAAACTACTTTGAGATTTTAATATTTCTTTTTTTTTATTAAGATGTTTTCTATTCATTTTACATACCAACCACAGATTCCACAGTCCTCCCTACTCCTGCCCTTTCCCCCGCCCAATCTACTCCCCATTCCCAGGTCCTCCAAGGCAAGGTCTCCCATGAGGAGTCAGCAGAGCCTGATAGATTCAGTTGAGGCAGGTCAAAGCCCCTCCTCCCTGCACCAAGGCTGCACAAAGTTTCTCACCATAGGCACTAGGCTCCAAAAAGCCAGCTCATGCACTAGGGACAGATCCTGATCCCACTGCCTGGGGGCCCCCTAAACAGTTCAAGCTAAACAACTGTCTCACTTATCCAGAGGGCCTAGTCCAGTACCATGGGGGCTCCTCAGCTATTGGTCCACAGTTCATGTGTTTCCACTAGTTTGGTTAGTTGTCTCTGTACTTTTTCTATTCATGGTCTCGATATCTCTTGCTCATAGAATCTCTCCTCTTTCTCATCGATTGGACTCCTGGAGCTTTGCCTGGGACCTGGCTGTGGATCTCTGCATCTGCTTCCATCAGTTACTGGATGAGAGTTCTATCATGACAGTTAGGGTATTCAGCCATCCCATCACCAGAATAGGCCAGCTCAGCCATCCTCTTGACTATTGCCAGTAGACTATGGTAGAGTCATCCTTGTGAATTCCTGGTAACCTCCCTAGCACTCGGCTTCTCCCTATTCCCATGGTGTCTTCATTTATCATGGTATTTCTTTCCTTCCTCTCCCACTCTGTTGGGTAAATAAATAGGTGAATTTCTATGGTGGGCCACTCCACACTTCTGCGTCCATGTATTTATCCATCATCAATTAATCTTTGCTTCAGGTGAGTAAGGTAACAATAAAGAACCCCAACCTGGTTAAAAATAATTATTGAATAAAAGCTGTTATTTGCATATGTTTTTATAGTCTAAGAAAATATTTGAGTATATATTAATGTTGATAATTTGTTTTTCTAAAAACTTTAGAGAACCTTATGGAGAATTGTGAGCCTCCAAGGAATTATAAGCAATCAAATGATCTCATCATATTTGAGATTCATAAAAAAAATAAGTCTGAAAGTTGTTGAAGGGTAGGTCTGAGAAGAAGCGAGCGTGGCTCTGCAGTCAGATGTGCGTTTTAGAGTCCGCAGGGTGATAGGATTGACAATAAGGGACAAGAAGATGACTTGTTCTAGAGACTGTCTGTCGCTTACTAAATGGAAACAGGTAACTTACATCAAGAGTAGTCAACTAAATACAAGTTTATGGGGATTTAGAACATAACCTAGCAAGTGTGAAAAATGACTGGTGCTACTCAGTGTTGATGAGAGGGGAAAACTGCATATACGTATAGTATTTTGACATTTATTCTACTTTTAGTTATTTATCAAATATTTTAAAACATGAATTTACTTATAAGTCTTCCTTTTGGCATGTGTTTTAAGAAAATAATCAGATGAATCTCAAATATTGATGTACACAACTGTTTTAAAAAGTGAACAAAAGGTAAACATTAAAAAGAGAATAAATAAATTGTGTTACATAGAACATAATGTGTGAAAGGTAAAGTTGGTTTAATGCCTATATTAATTTTCAAATGTGATGCTTAGATATACATTTATATTATAAAGCAATGTATATAGAAGTATAAGAATAAGTAAAAATGCTAGTTTAATAAAAATTTTCAAGTAAATTTCTAAATATTTCCTATTAGACTTTTACATAACAAAAGAAATATAAAATGTCATTAAATACTAATGTTCAAGCTTCATCCTGTTTTTCATTTAATATTTTATCTTTTCAGTTCACAGAGACATACAGCTTACGGTGTTTTTAAATGAAAACTCAGAAATTATATTGCTATGATATATATATGTATATATATATATATATATATACATATGTATATATTTAACTGAACTTCATTTGAAACTATGGCTACTTTATAATTACATTTTCTTTTTGAGTAAATTTTTGTGAAACTCCTTCATTTTCTTGTATGCCAAATATTATGTGGCTGCCTATTACTAATTTATTTCTGAATTGTCCTTCACATAGATGAAAAAAATTTCTTTAAGGTTATATAAAACAGCTGATAAATTAGTTCTGTCTCCATTCCCTTTAGAAACATCCATGGTTCAGTCCACTGTGCTCTCTGTGGATTTCAATCCGGATAGGTTGTCTTTCATGCTGTCTGCATAGCTGCTGTTGTGGGTCTTGTTTCAGCATTGCTTTGTGAATGTATTTACTCCTCTCTTAGATTGCATCTCTTATTATTTGACTCCATGGATACTATGCTTTATTTTACCCCACTCTTTTGATAGACCCCATCTCCCAGAATCTAAGAAATAATACATGCAGCCAGGAACCTTGCCTAGACAAAGTACATGTACATATTGTATTCCTTTATCTTCTTCTTGCTTTCTATTGAATATTTTTTAACTGTTGTACATTCACAGGAGGGTGAAGCTTGATTTATTTTTCCAGTGGTTTGCAGCGTTTAGTGTTAATATTTAGAATTTAGTTAGGCCGGGCATTGGTGGCACACGCCTTTAATCCCAGCACTCGGGAGGCAGAGCCAGGCGGATCTCTGTGAGTTCGAGGCCAGCCTGGGCTACCAAGTGAGCTCCAGGAAAGGCGCAAAGCTACACAGAGAAACCCTGTCTCGAAAAAAAAAAAAAGAATTTAGTTAGCATCTTAAATTCTTAACTTTTCTTTCTGAAAATTGTAGATTTTCTATGATTTTCCATAACAAACAGTTGTTTAGTATCTGTATTGTGGCAGTTACTTTTCCAAAAGACTGAAATAAAGTAAAAAAGGGGAAGAAAAAGAAGAAGAAGAAGAGAAGAAGAAGAAGAAGGAGGAGGAGGAGGAGGAGGAGGAGGAGGAGGAGGAGGAGGAGGAGGAGAAGGAGAAGGAGAAGGAGAAGGAGAAGGAGAAGGAGAAGGAGGAGAAGAAGAAGAGAAAAAAGAAAGAAAGAAAGAAAGAAAGAAAGAAAGAAAGAAAGAAAGAAAGAAAGAAAGAAAGAAAGGAAAAGAAAAGAAATTTCACAGACATTCCCATTCCTGTGAGCTAATGACAGTGGAAAAACAGAAAATTAACATATCCAATAAAATATAAGCTATTAAGTGTATTCTAGATATTAAAAATAAAAAAGGACATGTGTAGGAACAATTTTACCTGGTAGTTTTAGTGAAGAATTTAATTAAAGGCAATGATGTTAAGCCAAAAAATACTTAAAATAAGGTGACTCTACCTCATTTTTTTTCTATAAACTTAAGAACAATGAAGATGAGGTAGTTTGTCAACAAGGTCGAGCCAAGTGACCCTGCATAAGCCCCAGGTTTCAAACAGCCAACTCATGCAATGAGCACAGGACCAGGTCCCACTGCCTGGATGCCTCCCAAACAGTTCAAGCCAATCAACTGTCTCACCCATTCAGAGGGCCTTATCCAGTTGGGGGCCCCTCAGTCATTGGTTCATAGTTCATGTGTTTCCATTCATTTGGCTATTTGTCCCTGTGCTTTATCCAACCTTGGTCTCAACAATTCTCGCTCATATAGACCCTCCTCTTTCTCACTAATTGGACTCCTAGAGCTCCGCCCGTGGTCTAGCCGTGGATCTCTGCTTCCAGATCCCTCAGTCATTGGATGGGGTTTCTAGCACGACAATTAGGGTATTTGGCCATCCTATCACCAGAGTGGGTCAGTTTGGGCTGTTTCTCGACCATTGCCAGCAGTCTATTGTGGGGGTATCTTTGTGAATTTCTGTGGGCCTCTCTAGTACTTTGCTTCTTCCTATTCTCATGTGGACTTCATTTATCATGGTCTCCTATTCCTTGTTCTCCCTCTCTGTTCTTGATCCAGCTGGGGTCTCCCGCTCCCCCAAGCTCTCTTTCCCTAGACCCTCGCCCTTCATTTCCCCTACTTATGACCAGGCTGTTCATGAAGATCTCATCCATTTCTCCGTCATTGGGCGATCCCCATGTCTTTCTTGGGGTCCTGTTTTCCAGGTAGCCTCCCTGGTGATGTGAGTAGCAGTCCAGTCATCCTTGCTCCACATCTAGTATCCTCCTATGAGTGAGTACATACCATGTTTGTCTTTCTGAGTATGGGTTACCTCACTCAGGATGATTTTTTCTAGATCCATTCATTTGCCTACAAACCTCATGATGTCATTGTTTTTCTCTGCTGAGTAGTATTCCATTGGGTATATGTACCACATTTTATTTATCCATTCTTCAGTAGAAGGGCATCTAGGTTGTTTCCAGGTTCTGGCTATTACAAACAATGCTGATATGAACATAGCTGAGCAAGTGCTCTTGTGGTATGATTGAGCATTCCTTGGGTATATGCCCAAGAGTGGTATAGCTGGATCTTGGGGGAGATTGATTCCCAATTTTCTAAGAGAGTGCCATATAGATTTCCAAAGTGGCTGTACAAGCTTGCATTCCCACCAGCAGTGGAGGAGAGTTCTCCTAGCTCCACATCCTCTCCAGCATAAGGTGTCTTCAGTGTTTTTGATCTTAGCCATTCTGACAGGCGTAAGGTGGTATCTCAGAGTTGTTTTGATTTGCATTTCCCTGATAATTAGGGATGTTGAGCAATTCCTTAAATGTCTTTCAGCCATTTGAGTTTCCTCTGTTGAGAATTCTCTGTTTAGTTCTATAGCCCATTTATTAATTGGACCGTTGGGCATTTTGATGTCTAATTTCTTGTGTTCCTTATATATTCTGGATATCAGTCCTCTATCAGATATGGGGTTGGTGAAGACCTTTTCCCATTCTGTAGGTTGTCGCTTTGCCTTGTTGACCGTATCCTTTGCTCTACAAAAGCTTCTCAGTTTCAAGAGGTCCCATTGATTGATTGTTTCTCTCAGTGTCTGTGCTACTGGTGTTATATAGGCACGTTAATTGATTTTGCGATTTCTGATTACTCAATCAATTATTATGTCTGTTATATACCTGGCTTTGTATGTTGCTCTTTGGAAGTATCCGTTAAAGTCCATGTCCTTTAATTTTATTTATTTGTTTATTTATTTATTTATTTATTTAT
>CABHPR010136920.1:0-29342 GCA_902168415.1 Peromyscus melanophrys | reverse complement strand
AGGCCGAGCCAAGCGACCCTGCATAAGCCCCAGGTTTCAAACAGCCAACTCATGCAATGAGCACAGGACCCGGTCCCACTGCCTGGATGCCTTCCAAACAGTTCAAGCCAATCAACTGTCTCACCCATTCACAGGGCCTGATTCAGTTGGTGGCCCTTCAGCCATTGGTTCATAGTTCATGTGTTTCCATTCATTTGGCTATTTGTCCCTGTGCTTTATCCAACAATTCTTGCTCATATAGAACCTCCTCTTTCTCGCCAATTGGACTCCTAGAGCTCTCTGCCTGAGGCCTCACCATGGATCTCTGCTTCCAGATCCCTCAGTCATTGGATGGGGTTTCTTGCAGGACAATTAGGGTGTTTGGCCATCCCATCACCAGACTGAGTCAGTTCGGGCTGTCTCTCGACCATTGCCAGCAGTCTATTGTGGAGGTATCTTTGTGGATTTCTGTGGGCCTCTCTAGTACTTTGCTTCTTCCTATTCTCATGTGGTCTTCATTTATCATGGCCTCTGATTCCTTGTTCTCCCTCTCTGTTGTTGATCCAGCTGGGGTCTCCCACTCCCCCAAGCTCTCCCTCCCTTGACCCTCGCCCCTCAATTCCCCCACTTATGACCAGGCTGTTCATGAAGATCTCATCCATCTCTCCATCACTGGGTGATCTCCGTGTCTTTCTTGGGGTCCTGTTTTCCAGGTAGCCTCCCTGGTGATGTGAGTAGCAATCTAGTCATCCTTGCTCCACATCTAGTATTCTCCTATGAGTGAGTACATACCATGTTTGTCTTTCTGAGTCTGGGTTACCTCACTCAGGATGATTTTTTCTAGATCCCTCCATTTGCTTGCAAACCTCATGATGTCATTGTTTTTCTCTGCTGAGTAGTATTCCATTGTGTATATGTACCACATTTTATTTATCCATTCTTCAGTTGAAGGGCATCTAGGTTGTTTCCAGGTGATGGCTATAACAAACAATGATGATATGAACATAGCTGAGCAAGTGCCCTTGTGGTATGATTGAGCATTCCTTGGGTATATGCCCAAGACTGGTATAGCTGGATTTTGGGGAGATTGATTCCCAATTTTCTAAGAAAGCGCCATATTGATTTCCAAAGTGGCTGTACAAGCTTGCATTCCCACCAGCAGTGGAGGAGAGTTTCCCTAACCCCACATCCTCTCCAGCATAAGGTGTCTTCAGTGTTTTTGATCTTAGCCATTCTGACAGGCATAAGGTGGTATCTCAGAGTTGTTTTGATTTGCATTTCCCTGATAATTAGGGATGTTGAGCAATTCCTTAAATGTCTTTCAACCATTTGAGTTTCCTCTGCTGAGATTTCTCTGTTTAGTTCTATAGCCCATTTCTTAATTGGACTGTTGGGCATTTTGATGTCTAATTTCTTGAGTTCCTTATATATTCTGGAACACAGTCCTCTGTCAGATGGGGGGTTGGTGAAGACCTTTTCCCATTCTGTAGGTTGTCGCTTTGCCTTGTTAACCGTATCCTTTGCTCTACAGAAGCTTCTCAGTTTCAAGAGGTCCCATTGATTGATTGTTTCTCTCAGTGTCTGTGCTACTAGTATTATATCTAGGAAGTAATCTCCTATGCCAATGCGTTCATAACTACTTCCTACTTTCTCTTCTAGCAGGTACAGAGTAGCTGGATTTATGTTGAGGTCTTTGATCCACTTGGACTTAAGTTTTGTGCACGGTGATAGATATGGATCTATTTGCAGCCTTCTGCACATTGATATCCAGTTATGCCAGCACCATTTGTTGAAGATGCTTTCTTTTTTTTCCATTGTACACTTTTGGCTTCTTTGTCAAAAATCATATGTTCATAGGTGTGCAGATTAATGTCAGGGTCTTCAATTCGATTCCATTGGTCCACATGTCGGTTTTTATGCCAGTAACAAGCTGTTTTTATTACTGTAGCTCTATAGTAGAGCTTGAGGTCAGGGATCGTGATGCCTCCAGAGGTTGTTTTGTTGTACAGGACTCTTTTGGCTATCCTGGGTTTTTTGTTTTTCCATATTCTTTGTTTCATTAATTTTTTGTCTTGTTCTCTTTGTTTCTATTTTATTAATTTCCACTCTCAATTTGATAATTTCCTGGCGTCTATTCTTCCTGGGAGACTTTGCCTCTTCTTGTTCTAGAGCTTTCAGGTGTGCTGTTAAGTCACTAGTGTGAGATTTCTCCAACTTCTTTATGTGGGCATTTAGTGCTATGAATTTCCCTCTTAGCATTGCTTTCATAGTGTCCCATAAGTTTGGGTATGTGGTGTCTTCATTTTCGTTGATCTCTAGGAAGTCTTTAATTTCTTTCTTTATTTCTTCCTTAACCCATTGGTGATTCAATTGAGCATTATTCAGTTTCCATGAGATTGTAGGTTTTCTGTAGTTTTTGTTGTTGTTGAAATCTAACTTTAAACCATGGTGGTCTGATAGTACACAGGGGGTTATTCCAATTGTTTTGTATCTATTGAGATTTGCTTTGTGGCCAAGTATGTGGTCGATTTTAGAGAAGGTTCCATGGGGTGCTGAGAAGAAGGTATATTCTTTTTTGTTAGGATGGAATGTTCTATAGATATTGAGTAAGTCCATTTGAGTCATGGCATCAGTTAAGTCCTTTATTTCTCTGTTAAGTTTTGATTTGGTAGATCTGTCCAGTGGTGAAAGTGTGGTGTTGAAGTCTCCCACTATTAATATGTGGGGTTTTATATGTATTTTAAGCTTTAGTAATGTTTCTTTTATATATGTGGATGCCCTTGTGTTTGGGGCATAAATGTTCAGAATTGAAACTTCATCTTGGTGGATCTTTCCTGTGATGAATATGTAATGCCCTTCTTTATCTCTTTTGATTGATTTTAGTTTGAAATCTATTTTGCTGGATATCAGGATGGCTACACCCGCTTGTTTCTTAAGACCGTTTGATTGGAAAGTCTTTTCCCAGCCTTTTATTCTTAGGTAATGTCTATCTTTGAGTTTGAGATGTGTTTCTTGTATGCAGCAGAAAGATGAGTCCTGCTTTCGTATCCATTCTGTAAGCCTGTGTCTTTTTATAGGTGAATTAAGTCCATTGATATTAAGGGATATTAATGACCAGTGATTGTACATTCCTGTTATTTTTTGGTGGTAGTGTGTATGTACTTCTCTTCTTTGGGGTTTACTTCTGTGGCTTTATCTATTACCTGTGTTTTTGAGGGTGTATCTGACTTCCTTAAGTTGGAATTTTCCTTCTAGTGCTTTCTGTAGGGCCAGGTTTGTGGATAAGTATTGTTTAAATCTGGCTTTGTTTTGGAATGTCTTGTTCACTCTGTCTATGTCTATGATGATTGAAAGTTTTGGTGGTTATATTAGTCTAGGCTGGCCTCCATGGTCTCTTAGTGTCTGCATTACCTCTGTCCAGGTCCTTCTGGCTTTCAAAGTCTCCAATGAGAAATTGGGTGTTATTCTGATGGGTTTGCCTTTATAAGTCACTTGGCCTTTTTCCTTAGCTGCCCTTAATATTCTTTCTTTATTCTGTACGTTTAGTTGTTTAATTATTATGTGGCGAGGGGACTTTTTTAGGGGGTCTAGGCTGTTTGGTGTTCTATAGGCTTCTTGTATCTTCATAGGTATTTCCTTCTTTAAGTTGGGAAAGTTTTATTCAATGATCTTGTTGAATATATTTTCAGTCCCTTTGAGTTGGTATTCTTCTCCTTCTTCTATCCCTATTAATCATAGGTTTGGTCTTTTCATGGTGTCCCAAACTTCTTGGACATTTTGGTTCATGACTTTGTTGGCTTTAGTGTTTTCTTCTACAGTATCTTCAATGCCAGAGATCCTCTCTTCCATCCCTTGCATTCTGTTGGTTATACTTGCATCTGAAGTTCCCAAACGTTTACTCAGATTTTCTATTTCCAGCATTCCCTCTGTTTGTGTCTTCTTCATTTTTTTCTATTTCCCTTTTCAAGTCTTGGACTGTTTCCTTCATTTGTTTCATTGCTTTTTCATGATTTTCTTTCAGTGCTTTATTGTTTCCTTCCAGGAATTTGTTTTCTTCTACTTTAATTGTCCTTTCCTCTAATTTTTATAGCGTTCTTCCCATTTTTTGTTTGTCTTTTCCTCTATAGAAGCCTCTACCTTCTTCATGATGTTATTCATAAGGCTTTTTTCTTCTGCTTCTTCCAATTTTTAATGTTCAGGTCTAGATGTTGGAGGAGGGCTAGGCTCTGGTGATGCTATATTGCTCTTCATTTTGTTGTATGTACTTCTGCCTTGTCGTCTGCGCATCTCCTTGTGGTTCGTTCTTAGTCTTATCTGTTCACTTGGTCCAGACAGAGCTGACAGATTCAGGAAGTCTCTCTCTCTTGTTCAGATGGGAGCTCTCTTGTCCAAATGGGCGATGATGGGCACGGGGGCAGGGTGTGAAGATTGCGGGGTCTGCCAGGGGTCTTGGAGAAGGGGAGCCTTCCCGATAGGACTAGAAGGGAACTTGCCTGGTAGCCAGAACCTGGGGCCACGTTGGGCAGGTCTTCCCCAGAGTGGCTGGTGCCCAGGGATGGGTCTAGACTGAGCCAGTACACTCACCTCTGGTCCAGAAGGGAAGTCCGGGGGTAGGATGGGAGCTTGGGGCCAGTCTCTAAGTCTAAGGAAGTGGCTGGGGTCTCCGGCGGATGGGTATGGAGGCAGGGCATGGAGATTGTAGGGTCTGCTGGGAGTCTTGGAGAAGGGGAGCCTTCCCAGTGGGGGTGGGGGTAGAAGGGATCCTGCCTGGTGGCCAGAAATTTGGGCCAAGTTGGGCAGGTCTTCCCCCGAGTGGCTGATGCCCATGGATGGGGTCTAGGCTGAGCCAGTACACTCACCTCTGGTCCAGAAGGGAAGTCCGGGGGCCGCCAAATCTGAAAATTTGAGTAGAGTAGTTCAAAGTCCTTATAATTCAGTTCAAAAATCAGAAATGTATGCTATTCTGTTGGTATTAATGGATTTTTCAGAACCTCTCAACATAGTTACTGACTCTCACTATGCTGAAAGAGTAGTATTACGTATTGAGACTGCAGAATTTATCCCTGATGCTTCAGAATTAACTTCACTATTCTTTCAGTTACAAGATACAATCAGGAAAAGGAATCATCCTTTATATATAACTCACATTTGATTCTATACTGGTCTGCCAGGCCCTCTAGCACAAGGTAATGATGAGATTGATAAATTATTGATAGGAAATGTGCTGGAGGCCTCAGAATTTCATAAAAACATCATGTCAATAGTAAAGGTTTAAAAAAGGATTTTTCCATAACCTGGCAACAAGCCAAAGAAATAGTAAAGAAATGTCCTACTTGTTCCTTCTACAATCAAACACCATTACCAGCAGGATGTAACCCAAAGGGTACTCAGAGGAATGAAATCTGGCAGATGGATGTGTTTCACTTTGTCGAATTTGGAAAATTGAAATATTGCACCACACCATTGATACTTATTCAGGATTTCAATGGGCAACCGCTTTGAGTTCAGAAAAAGTTGATATGTTTCCTTCCATTGTGACCTT
Organism: Peromyscus melanophrys; assembly: GCA_902168415.1. Taxonomy (NCBI): domain Eukaryota; kingdom Metazoa; phylum Chordata; class Mammalia; order Rodentia; family Cricetidae; genus Peromyscus; species Peromyscus melanophrys. Next base: position 23,821 of record CABHPR010136920.1, on the reverse strand, counting down.
TCACCTAGACTCCTACAGGCATGTGAATACATCTTTTAGTATGTATTAATATTTCATTCAGAAAAAACTGATTCTGTAATCACTCATTTGCTAGAAGTTATGGCCATTATGGCTATACCTGCACAAATCAAAACTGACAATGCTCCAGTATATGTCTCTGTTAAAATGAAACAGTTTTTTGCTTATTACAATATAAAGCATGTTGCAGGTATACCACATAATCCTACAGGTCAAGCAGTTATAGAAAGATCAAACAGAACTCTAAAGGATATGCTAAATAAACAGAGAGTGGTAACAAAAACCCCCAGAAACAGACTACATAAAGCTCTATTAACTTTAAATTTTCTCAGTGCCAATGAGAAAGGTACAACAGCTGCAGAGAGACATTGGATAACAGAAAAAACTACAGAATTAAATCAGCCTAAATACTTTAAGGATGTGCTGACCTCAGAATGGAAACCAAGATATGTTTTACATTGGGGATGAGGTTTTGCTTATGTTTCTATAGGAAAAGATAAACTGTGGGTACCACCAAAATTGATAAAGGTTCGATTTGCACAAGAGAGACCTCTTAATTAGAGGAGGTGATAGTTCATCAACCAGCATGAACATCCAATTTAAACTAACTTATACCAGTAACACATGCCTTTTCATTTACTCAGATAATAGTTTGCCAACAAGGAACATCCCCAAAAAACCTTGGGGAAAGGATTTTGTTTTTGTCTTTTAGGAGAATGAAGGTTAAGGAATCTGAAGAACACTGGGCAAATGAGACAACTGAAGAAAAAGGACAAATCATCTATCCCAGGAAACAGTAAAATGGCCTATTGGTATATCATCTATAAAATTTTATAAGTCTTCCTAAATGTTTGTTTCTGTTCTTCGCTAAAGAAATTTAACACTAATGGTCTTCTTATAGTCCCAGTTCAATTAAAATTTGAAGGTGACTTTGGAATTGGAGAATGGCTCTCTCCTTCTTTAAACTCAAGAATGTTGTTACAAGGAAAATGCAAACTCCCTGTATCATGCCAGAAGAAAGAGCCATCTTCTGATATGGGACAGGAGAAAAACCAAATTAATTAAGGGACCATTCTATTACTAATCTCAATTCTTTGATTCTATTCTGATTCTTTAAACTTTTCTTAAAGTATGAATTTTGTATCAATTTACAAGATTAATATATATATGTATATGTATATATATACATATATATACATTTTAAACTTTGTTAAGATATTAATGGTCATATAGAGCACTAACTAATTCTAAAAAAAAAAAGGTTTCAAATAGCCTATATGTGTCTTTGTGTTTGAGTCTCTTATCAGTTTTCTGCAGGAAATCATGGCCAAGTCAAACATCAACTGAAGTCTCCAGGAAGAAGATGGGGCCTCACAACAAGAATAATTCCACGTGGACAATAATAATATCACTAAGCTGACAAACATCACCTACAGATCAGCTTTGAACTACAAACTGCTCAGAGCAATTTTGAGATGGCTAGCTGAGATGATCCAGTTTCAAAGACTACTTGAATAAGGACTTGAGATAAACCCTGAACTTTGGCATTATGCACAGACTGGATAACAAAGGATATAGCTACCTTTCCTAGAATTTGACAATAAACACAAAATTTTTCTTTTCAGAATAAAGATGCGTTCGCCCATACCCAGCAGGTAGCAATTTTATGAAAATGACACCCACATTCCCAGAGGTGATGTGGGGTGGTTTTTTTTTTTTTTTTTGTCTTTTAATGGATTTTGTGTCTGTGGTAATTTTCCTTGTTTAGGAGGGTTGGTTACAAGTTGTTGTTAAGGGTTAGGAACAGGGCTTAGCAAAGGAATCTTGATTTTAGGTTCTTGTTTAAAAAAAAAAGAAAAAGACAATTACTAGTTTTAAATACTTTATATTGGATTGGATTTTTTATATTGTATGCAAATTATATATATATTGAGATTGATATTGTTAGAAAATGCTATATGTATATTTCTAATCTTGTTCAAGATATTGTACTTATACCATTCATTTAACAATGTAATGCAGTTTGCTGATTCTTGAATGTTATTATTACCAACTATTAGGATATAAAGAAATGAAAAGAGTAGTTAGACATTACAATTGAACTTGTACTCATATTAGGTGTGTTTTCAAGATTGAGCAGATATATTTTAGATAGACAGGTCATCTTCAAACCCTTCAGAGATCTACAGAATATGGCACTAAAATGTTTTAATAACTTAGAAAATTTTTCTTTTTTGTTATGTCTTTGAGACATGTCGGCTCCTGGCAGTACCAATCTACTTCAGAGAAAATATGGGCATTGAAGAAACTGTATATGGAGTTAACTTTCATTGTGACAAAAGTTAGCTACTGGACAACAAAGTATCCTCGAATCAACTGCTGACAAACAGGACAAAATGGACAGACAGGACACGACACAAAGGACTATTGATTCTTGCCAAGAAAAGTGTGGTTGTGGCTTTATCAAAAGGCATCTTCTCAGGCCAGGACAATATGGCACCATCCCTGAAGTGGCCTTTGCAATTCATAAAAGGTACAGTGCCCTTTTCTTCAAATGCAGATGAACAAGCAGTGGGCTTATGGCTTCTGATGTGCAGTGGAACAGCAGCTGAAACAGTTGCTTTTGAAGAGTAACTAAGGTGACAGAGTCTAACCTCTCAATGGTACACTGGAATTTGATAGAGGGATGTGGAGAAGAATGGTATAGCAAGATGAAGCCACATACACACAGCCAAGAAGAATGGACAGCTGAATTAAAAAAAAAAAACATCAACAATTTCCAGAATTTAAAATCCTGAATCATGACATGACACTAGTGGAATTCAGGTGTTTCTTCTCCATGGACTGCTCTCACCAAATGTGAGGTAGAACTGTTGACCTTGTGTACATCCTACTTCACAAATGAGTCTGCCAGATATGCTAAGCCTATAGGCTGAAGATGATACCCTGATGTAGTGGGTAGCCATTCCAGCTTTAATCTGGAAGTTACAACCCCCATTATGGCTTCGGCAACTGTCATGCCTACAAGGTGGTGCCAAGGGAGGACCTTGGAGACCCAAGATCAGGATGGGCCAGCTCTCTCTGTTCCTGAACCAGAGACAGTGGAGGTTGACCGAACAGAGCTCCAGAGAACACTGCTGGACTGCAATACACCTTCCCCAGACCCCCACAACCTACCTATCCCTTCATTTGTAAGTTACCCACTAAATAGTTCTTCCTTTTAACTACGTGGAGTGGCCTTAATAATTTCCCCAATATCTGGTGCTCACATGGGTCAAATTAAGGTTGAGAGATTCTTCAGTCCCATATCAGAAGAGCCCTCTGGTTTGGGACAGAAGGAAACCAATAAAAAGGGACCATTGTCTTCAAGATTCTAATTCTCTCCATGCTTACTTTTGATTTCTCAGAATCCTTTCTTACATGTTATGTCCTCTTTAAATCCAAACTTTCCAGTTTGATAACAAATAAGTTTTTCCAATAGCAATCTCTGAAATCTCCAGAAGGAAGATGACGCCCCAACAACAACTCTAGCCAATCCAGAATGATACCATGGTAGTCATCATCATACTACACTTCTTGCCAGAGTTTCAGACAATCTTACCCATTACTCTAAGACTTGCTGCAGAACCTACAGTTAGTCTAACTGAGATTTAACTATCTGAGATTTCACACAGTACCCAACAGAGATACCATCACCCCCTAAACAGCAGGAAGCAATTCTAAAAAATCGAAGCCCCTTCTCCCTAAGGTTTCATAATTCTCAGGGTTATGGATGATGGTTATAGGGTTGGGGGTGGAAGAAAATATTAAACTCAGTATTCTCCTAAAATAAATAAATAAATAAATAAATAAATAAATAAATAAATAAATAAATAAATAGGAAAAGAAGAAATGGAATGGATAGGTATAAGATATTATGGTAGATTATTGTATATACTAGTAAACAAATTTAGTAAAATAGCAGCCTTAGATAATTTGCACTGTAATTTGCACTGTGATGGATTCTTTTTTTTAATTTTTTTATTTTTTTGAAACAGAATTCTTTTTTTAAATTTATTTATTATATACACAGAAGAGGGTGCCAGATCTCATTACACATGGTTGTGAGCCACCATGTGGGTGCTGGGAATTGAACTCATGACCCCTGGAAGAGCAGTCAGTGCTCCTAACCTCTGAGCCATCACTCCAACCCCTGTGGATTCTTATATGTTGATACAAATGTAAACTATTTTTATATTCCTGTTTAAGATAATTTGTATATTGATACAAATACAGAACTATATTTTTATAATGTACATATGTTTCTATTCTTATTTGAAATATTTGTATATTGACACAAATGTAAATTTATATCTGTCATACTTTATGTTGTACTTCTGTTTTGGATATTCAGTATATTGATATATATTTAAGGTTATTGTCATATTGCATATTACACTATATATTCCTACCTTTGTTATAAATATCGTGTGTATTGTCACAATTTTGAAGTCATTATTCTTTACTATACATTTGCTTATAGACTGTTTACCTTGTTTACATGAAGCCTTAGTCCTTAGGTTATTTCGGTAGATAAGACTTATAGATTTACAGTCACCTATGCTTGTCATCTCTATAGTTACATTAGTTAGGTTATCCAGATTTACAGACACATATGTCAGATGGACAGGTAATCTTCAAACACTTCATAGACCTAGAGAATATGACATTTAAATAACTTAGAATTCTGTTGACGTGTGACACAATTGCTCCTGGCAGCACCCATTTGATCCCGAGAGAATGTTGGGCTTCTAAGACATTTCCATTTGGAAGTATGTCTTCTTGGCACAAAATGGCCTACTGGGCAAAGAACTGCCCTTGCTGACAGTATGAATGCAATGCTGTCCTTTCTGGACAACCGGGACACAAAGAAAGTGACCACTGTACTCTGCCAAGACACAGTAAGACGGTCTTTCAAAATTCCTGCTTCTGAAAATGGTCTGTCAGATACTCTAGGCCTGTAGCCAATTTGAATGCACCAACAATGCTGAGAAACATTAGGTGACTGTCCAGGCTGCCAGTTGTCTCTCTCTACTCTTGCAATATTCCCAAAAGTTTCTTGCATCCATCTACCATTTCTCAGGTACCATTATGTTCCTTCTCAGGTCTTTGATGGGATTGAAGACTAACAGTTATAGTTACAACTTAGTGTATATATATATATATATATATATATATATATATATATATATATATATATATCTTAGATAGAACATATTAAGTATTAGATTCAGGTTCTTTAGGATAGGTCACCTTTTGGAATGATCTTTGTAACATGCCATTTACCTATGTGCTATACTTCTCTGGATTTTAGTATGTGTTTCTTACTTGATATTGTTCACATTGGTTGTAGTTCCATCTTATCTAGGTCATTATCCCTCATTATTCCTGGACAATATTTGATAAACTTTCCTTTGTATATAGTCTTATATTAGGTTAGAATCTTCTTATTTAGACAAAAAGGGGGAGATGTAATGGGTAGCCATTCCAGCTTTAATCTGGAAGTTACAACCGCCATTGAGGCTTCAGCAACTGTCACGCCTACAAGGTGGGGCCAAGGGAGGACCCTGGAGACCCAAGATCAGAATGGGCCAGCTCTCTCTCTTCCTGGACCCAAGATGGTGAAGGTTGACCGAAGAGAGGTCCAGAGAACACTGCTGGACTGTGATACACCTTCCCCAGACCCTGCAACCTACCTATCCCTTCATTTGTAAGTTACCCACTAAATAATTCTTCCTTTTAACTATGTGGAGTGGCCTTAATAATTTCACCAATACCCCAACACTGCGGAGAAACATCAGGCGACTGTCCAGGCAGCTGTCTTTTTTTTGTCAACTCACATTTTTTTTGGAAGCTGCTTGCATGCACTTCCTGTTTTTATTTTTTATTAGGTAATTTTATTTTCTTCTTGGGTCTCTGAGGGAGTTGAAGATTAGTTGGCTGTAGTTATAGTTTTCTTTGTTAAGAATTTCAGAAAAGATACTCATTAAAGAGGTGTAAGCATATAAATTTGAAAGATGTTATAAGATAGTTCTGTTAGTAATATAAGTTAGGATAGAAAGTGAATCAGGTACATTTTAGACTTACCAAAATAGGATAGATAATGGAATTATTTTCTCTGAATTTGTCAAATGCAAATGAACTAGACATTGTTTAGGTATTTATTGCTTGTATATATGGTATATAGTTATTGTACTTTTGTATATAGTTTTTCTTATATTAGTTATATTTTTTCCCTTTATTAAAATAGAAAAGGGGAAATATGGTGATATTTTATTTGTACTGAAATGTGATTTTATTTGTATGTTAATAAATAAAGTTGCCTGAGGGTCAAAGCTGATAGCAAGCCATATCAGAAGTCTGGCAGTGGTAGCACACGCCCTTAATCCCGACCACATGACAGGCAGATCTCTATGTGTTCAAGGATACCACCAGCATGGAGACACACGCCTTTAATCTCAATACCAACCATAGAAGACCTGGAGGTCTGTATAGATGTGCAGTGACGAGGAGGTCATGTGGTTGGGTTTATAACCAATTAGAAGGCAGAAGAGAAATTCTGTAAAAAGACAGATACACAGGAAGTAGTGCTCTTGAGGAGAGGAAGGATAGCAGTGACAGCAAAGGGTAAGCTCAGCTCTCAGCTACTGCTCTGACCTCTTGGGCTTTTAACTCTACAATTGGCTCTGTGTTTCTTATTTAATAAGACTGTTCATCTACAATGTACTTTGATTATATTCACCTCCATCCTCCAACTATTACCATATATACTGCCTCACTATAGCCAACCCAACTTTGTGTCCTCCTTTTTTTCTTAAATCCATCATGTCCATTTTTTGCTGCTCATATACTCATGGATTCATGGCCTTCCACTGGAGTGTGACTGACAGACTTACCAGGAGCCAGATTCTTTAATCAAACTCATCTCCCTCCCAGAAGTTATCAATTGCCAATATCTCCTTAACTGGGCATGGGACTTGGTGAACATCTCCCACCTCCATTCTGGGATTTTGTCTGGATTGCAGAATGCTCAGCCCTAAATGGGATATTTATATCACCTCTCCTTCTTGCAAGGCTCAGTGATCATTGCAGAAGAGAAGGTGGAAAAATTGTAAGAGCCATAATATGTAGATAATTACAAGGAAATAATGTTTTCCAGAAACAGCAGGGGAACTGCACATATGAACATACAAAAATAGTGACAGCATGCATAAGATCTTACACTGTTCTTTATAACACACAACTTTACTTAAAAGCCCACTTTCCTTAAACTGAAAGCTAATTGTTATAAATTTAACCCTGAAAAGCAGTTTCAGCAACTTAGAGCCCACCTGCTTTAGATAGCCTATGAAACTATAGCCAATATCTGCTAGTCACAGATGGCTTTGATATAATTTACCTAACATTAAACTCTTGTCTGTTTTGAGGCAGTGGTCTCTCTATTGTGTAGCTCTGGCTATACTGGAACTGCTCTATATATGCAGCTGTCCTTGAACTCATAGATATTCACCAATCTCTGCCTCCTAAATACTGGAATTAAAGGTGTAAACCACTATGTCTGGCTACTATCATACACATAACCCCACTTAATAAGCATTATGAACATCCTTCTATGTGGCCCTAATCTCTAATCAAGATTAAGAATCCATTTTGTCATCAAAGTTTCTCTAGCTAGGACTGTACTTCTTACCCCCACTCATATCAGTGTATGGCTTTCTTTGATGGGCAGAATCCTTGCATATGGCTGAATTTCTACACCATCACCTTCTTTTTTTGCAAGTGATTAAAAGTCACCCATGTCAATATGATTGAAGAAGTGGCTCAGTGAGTAAGAGCACTTACTAGTCTTTCAGAAGACTAGACTTTAGTCCCCAGTACCTGCATTGGGCAGCTCACATCTACCTGTAATTCTAGCTCCAAGGGATCTGACTCCATTTTCTGGTCTCTGTGAGTATCCACATGCATGTGCACATACACAGAGAGAGACACATAAATAAAAACAAAATATCATTAGATTTTTTTTTCTTAGAAAGTCATATCCAGGTGCTAGGGCTTACACCATGTATCCATGAACATCACTTAGAATTCCTGTCAAATCTGTTATCAACAGCAATTGTCATCCACTAAATAGTGATAATCTTTACCAGCTCTGCTGTGGGATGTTCTGCATGTCAAATGTGTTGCTCTGATTGGTTAATAAATAAAACACTGATTGTCCAGTAGCCAGGCAGGAAGTATAGGTGGGACAAGCAGAGAAGAGAATTCTGGGAAGTGGAAGGCTGAGGCAGAGTGACACTGCCAGCCACCACCATGACATGCGAGATGTAAGGTACTGGTAATTCACGAGCCACGTGGCAAAGTATAGATTAATAGAAATGGGTTAATTTAAGGTAGAAGAACTAGATAGCAAGAAGCCTGAGACATTAGGCCAAACAGTTTAAATAATATAATAGTCTGTGTGTTTATTTTATAATTGGGCTCCGGGACTGGCAGGGCTTAGCAGGAGCTGGAGAGATACTCTCCAGCTACACAACTCAACTGTCAAGTAAAATTGCTTTTCCATTTGAGTTAAGATAAGTCAGTGTCTTCTTAGATTATAACCATTAGATGGGGACAGCTCAGAGCACAAAACACAAAAGCTGTGAGGCATGTGTGTAATGCCTCATATTGGTTCTCTGTTGCTGAGTAATGAAGGGTCATGAACTCAGCAGCTTAAAGCATTACATGCATTTATTTCCTCACAGATTTCTTGAGTCAAGAGTCTTAGTGTTGGTTAGCTGCACACTAACTCATTTTCTTTCCAAAGCTACAGTCATTGCTGGCCAGAGCTATGAGCTCATGAATAGCTCTGACTCTGCTTCCTAGATAACTTAGATTATTGAAGAGTTCATTTCCTTGCAGCTGTGGAACTCCTATCACCTGGCTTCTTCAATGCTAGTAACAAAGGGAATCTGACTTCTAGATACTCCTTTCAAGAACTTTCCTTTCAAGAACTTACCTAATTATGGCAAACCCATCCAACCAGAATAACCTCCATTTTGGTGAACTCAAATCAAACTAATTGGCAGCCTTAATTTCTTCTATGAAGTCACTTCCTCTTTGCCATGTAATATCACTTAATACTCCCTACCCCCAACACAGACACACAATATTTGTTCTAATCACAGGGCCTGGCCACATTGGAGAGGTATTAGCTTGGTGTATAAACTGGAGGACAAGAATCTTGAAGGACATATCAAACTTCTGCTTAACTCTTGCCATATAGGCAGGGCTCAAGAAGACTTTACTCTTACATAGGAGATTCACCCTCTGCCCATGCTAACTGGAGCAGTGGTCCTAAAGCCTCATGTACAGTAACCAGCCCACATAATATTTTTTCTCTCTGTCTTAGTTTCTGCAGGCATGAAGTTATTAAGCAATCTTTACTTCTTTGCTGCCTATGGGTCCACAGCAAATTAATGAATTAATTTTGTTAACCTCATTAGAAAGACAAAAACTATTATAGAAATGAAAATTATTATTTTGAAATTTTGTGGCTGTCATTGCAAAGTCTGCACTTAGTTATTAGATACTGCACCTTTGCCATCTACCAGCCTCTAGTTCAAAAAACAATGCTTGTATTTTTCTTCAAACCATTAATTTGAACATAACCATCATAATGCTTATGATGTACAGATAGGAAATTATTTGCCCTGGGAACTTGCCAGCAAGAATTATGAAGAAAAAAACAAAACAAACAAAGATGTGCATTAGCTGAAGCTTGAAGAGAATTAATGAGGAAGCAAGAGGAACATCTTCTCAACAGTTTGCCTCTCCTACCCTCCAGGGATTACAGAATAGCTGTACTGATAGGGTTCCAGCATCTCTTGGATCCCCCAAAGGCCCCAGTGTTCTCATGGTTTCTCTTTTCTTACTGCTACAGCCATAGTTGCCTCCAATATAATTCAGTATTTCCTGCCTAGGGACTTTCCAAGGGCTACTTTCTTTCCTAGTTGCTGCTTCTTAAGACCTCCTGGAAGATGTGAGACCTGCTTCCCAGATAATACCATGCTCTCTAAGGGACTACACAGCATTCCTTTGTGCCTTTACTTCCAGCTCTTGCCCACTTCCACCCATTGAGCTACTGACAGGATCCTAAATTGCTTTATTGAACTCCAGGCTTCTCTTGATCATGGGGAATCTATGTTCCACAGACGTCTTTCACACTTCTGGAAGACTTTCCCCTCCCTCACCCTATAGTAGTGATTCCAATTACATTTGCCCAGAGAATACTCTCCAAACCTAGCAAAGTCTCCTGACCCATACAGGGAGATAGTAAAAAATAGTTTCAACAGTAGGAGAAAGGTTTAAGTGCATGTACATGGAAAGGAAAGTGAGCCTTGACCTAGAGATGCCATAATCTGAAGTTTTGTGTCTGGCCTCAGCTCTGCCTGCAGTGAAGCCTCTCACTCTGATAGCAAGGGACTGTGCCCCAAGCTGTTCCAGATCTTTGGGTTACTCTAGGCATTCCCCTTCAGGTATCCATTGATGATAGAGCCTTCAAGCTCTTCTGGGATCCTCTCAAGGACAGGTTGATTATATTCCAGTGTGCAGAGTTGTAGAAGCAAACTACAAATGGATCTGCTATGCTCTCTCTACCTCTGCACTAAAAAAAAATCTGAAGGCTTTACAGAAAGAAGTCTGAGGAACCTCTGTTCTAAGGTCAGTTGTTCCTATGTATAGGTTGATATTTCCCCCTAGGACTTCATACGATGGAGTCCTAACTCCTAATACCTCATAATCCAACTGTGTTCAGAATAGTGTCTTTACCAATGTAATCAAGTTCAAAATGTAATCATTAAGGTGACTCCTAAACTAATATGGCTGATAACCTTAACCATGGAGGGGTACATTTGGAGATAGATTCACATACAGGGACAATGTCATGTGAATATGAAAATGGCTAAGGAAGGAAATAAGGACCAGAATCTTCTCCCATAGTCCTCAGAAAGAATGAGCCCTGCTGCCACTTATCTTAGACTTCTAGACTCCACCCTATGTAACCCAAGATTTCTTTTGTTTAAGGTACCTAGTATGCTTGCATGTGACAACTCTAGTACACTGAAACACCTCACATCATTTATCATTTGGTAATTGGTCATTATGCGTACAGGATGAAGGTTCCCTGCACTCTCTGTGCTTGTGATCCAGTAGGATAAGAAGTCATTCTGCAGAAAAGTCACACAATGAAGGTAAAACTGCAAATAAGGGGGCAACTGTTAAGAAACCATGTCTTGCGCTATAAGCTTTTGTGCTAGCAGGGTAAGGTTAGATGAGGAGGGCTCTACAGAGGGGGTAATAATTGGGATGAAATGAGGAAACCTAGGAAGCCCACAGAAGATAAGAAAAAGGCACTACATTTGGAGAAAAGCCAAGGCCTCTGCTCAGACTCTCAGGTAGCTCTCAAAGGGCCTATGACCCTCACAGGCAACATGTCAGTGCCATTTATCCATTGTTAGCTGTGAAAGAAAATTATTAGAGGACCTTCACTAAAGGAGAGTAAGCTGAGAAGGGGAAGGAGAACTCAAAAGACAAAGGCAATAAGGAATACAGCATGAATAAATGAGTCCAAACATTGCATTACATTCTTTGTTACAGCCTGAGCCTAAGAGACACACACTAAAGCAGTACAGGTACTGTGAGGCAAGGCCATTATGAAGCCAGCCTTGGCTCTACTTGCCTGCCATCTTAACACTTAACTCTTCTGGGTCTCTTTGTTTTTCATCTGCATAATGGGAATAATAACTCACTTCTTATGACTGAAAGCATCTGAAGGATACAGCACTGAAGAAATGCTCAGGAAGTCCTATAAGTTACATAATACGAGATGTTGCTGGAGAGCTTCTCTCCAGCTCCCAAGTCTCGCCAGTCTCCAGCTCCCAAGTCCCGCCAGTTCCTGGTTCCCTGACCAAACCCATTCATAAAATAAACACACAGATGCTTACATTATTTAAACTGCTTGGCCATTAGCTCAGGCCTATCATTGTCTAGCTCTTACTCTTATATTTAGCCCATTTCTATTAATCTCTACTTTGCCACGTGGCTTGTGGCTTACCGGTACTTTATATCTTCATTCTCCTCGCCGTGGCTCCAGCCCATCTCCCTATCCTTCCTTCCTCCTCAATTCTCCTCTCTGTTAGTCCCGCCTATACTCCCTGTCTGGCTATTGGCCAATCAGTGTTTATTGACATATAGTGATATCCACAGCAATGAGACAAAGCCAGTGGGACTCCCTGAGCAGAGGATGATTCTTATCAGGGTTAAGACTGGAGTCATGAAGAAGCAGAGCCAAGGAGCAGTGACTGGTTCCCTCTCAAAGGCACCAGAGATAGATCCTGACCACATTGCCAGGGGCCCCTCGAACAGACTAAGCTACACAACTGTCTCCCATATTCAGAGGGTCTAGTCTGGTCCCACACAGGTTCCACAGCTTGGTCTAAAGTTCGTGAGTTCCTATAAGCTTGGTTTAGTTGTCTCTGTAGATTTCCCCATCATGATCTTGACCCCCTTGCTCATACAATCCCTCTTCCTTCTCTTCAACTGGACTCCTGGAGCTCAGCCTGGTGCTTGGTTGTGGATCTCTGCATCTGCTTCCATCAGTTACTGGCTAAAGATGATTTGATGACAGTTATGGTATTCCCCAATCTGATTACCAGGGTAAGCCAGTTCAGGCACTCTCACCACTATTGCTAGCAGTCTAATCTGGAGTCATCCTTGAGGATTCCCCAGAATTTTCTTAGCACCAGGTTTCTCCCCTACCCCATAATGTCTCTCTCTATCAAAATATCACTTTCATTCCTCTCCCACTCCATCCCTCCCCCAGCTCTACCATCCCATACCCTCATGTTCTCCTTCCCCATCCCATACCCTCGATTGCCCCCCATTCTCAATTTACTCATGGATATCTCCTCTGTTTCCCCTTCCCAAGGTGATCCACGCATCCCTCTTAGGGTCCTCCTTGTTTCCTAGCTTCTCTGGAGCTGTGGGTTGTAGTCTGATTATACTTTGCTTTACACCTAGTATCCACTTATGAGTGAGTATATACCATGTTTGTCTTTCTGAATCTGGGTTAAACTCAGGATGATATTTTCTCGTTCCATCTATTTGCCTGCAAACCTCATGATGTCATTATTTTTCTCTGCTTAGTAGTACTCCATTGTGTATATGTACCACATTTCTTTATCCATTCTTCAGTTGAGGGGCATCTAGGTTGCTTGCAGGTTCTTGATATTATGAATAATGCTGCTATGAACACAGTTGAGCCAGTGTCCTTGTGGTGTTTGAGCATCCCTTGGGTATATGTCCAAGAGTAGTATAGCTACGTCTTGAGGAAGATTGATTCCCAATTTTCTGAGAAACTGAGAATACTGATTCCCAAAGTGGCTGTACAATTTTGCACTCCCACCAACAGTGGAAGAGTGTTCCCCTTGTTCCACATCCTCTCCAACATAAGCTATCATCAGTGTTTTTGATCTTAGCCATTCTGATGGGTGTAAGATGGTATCTCAAAGTCATTTTGATTTGCATTTCCCTGATGACTAAGGATGTTGAACAATTCCTTAATTGTCTTTTTGCCATTTGAGATACTTCTCTTGAGAATTCTCTGTTTAGATCTGTAGCTAATTTCTAAAATTGGATTGTTTGGTTTGCTGTCTAGTTTCCTGAGTTCTTTATTTATTTTGGAGATCAGCCCTCTCTCAGATGTAGGGTTGGTGAAGATATTTTCCCATTCTGTAGGCTGTCTTTTTTTGTTATTTACTGTGTCCTTTGCCTTACAGAAACTTCTCATTTTCAGGAGGTCCCATTTATTAATAGTTGCTCTCAGTATCTGCCCTATTGGTGTTATATTTATGAAGTGATCTCCTGTGCCAATCCTTTCTAGGCTACTTCCTACTTTCTCCTCTATCGGGTTCAGTGTAGCTGGATTTATATTGAGGTCTTTGATCCACTTGGATTTGAGTTTTGTGCTAGATGATAGATGTGGATCAATTTGCAATCTTCTACAAGTTGACAAAGGGGCCCCTGGCAGTGTGTTCAGTATCTTTCCCTGGTGCATGCACCAGCTTTTTGGATCCCATTACCTATGGTCAGATACCTTGCTCACCCCTGATAAAGCAGGTAGGGGCTTGGTCCTCCCTCAAATGAATGTAACAGGCTTAACTGTCCCCCTTTGGGAGAACTTACCCTGTTGGAGGAGGAGATGAGTGGGGCAGAAGGTGGGGGATGGGGAGCAGGAGGAGGGATGAAAGGGGGAATCTGTGGTTGGTATGTAAAATGAATAATTTTTTTTAAAGTCACCAGGGAGCTATTCCCTAATCTGTCCCCAACCCAAACTGCTCCAGGCTTACCACTTCTGGCCATGTGGCTGTATTTTCTTCCTGCTTTTCCAGGACTATAATTTATGGCTTGGCAAACTCTGACTTCTTTTCAGTGGAGCCATTGTGTTTGTTAGTATAATCATTTCTCAGAGAGAATGTCAATAAAGGCTGAGGAGTGAAACATAAAACCCCCCACAACTGCAACTGCTAAATAATTTCTGTAATGAGTTGTCAGGAACCTTTTATTTACTGATTTCGCACATTTCATTTATTTCTGGCATGGGGCCAACCTTCCTGACAGTAAGATTTATTGATTTAATTGCCTAGGGTAACCATGCAATAAAATCATCTCAAAGATAAATTTTCCTGGCACTGTGCAGTGTGGAAGTAATTTTTCAAATGCTATGGCTAGATTTCTGCAGGTTACAGGTGCGAAATTTGTTTAAAGCAGGGATGTCTCATTATTGTAGCTCAGAAGCATTAGAGGCCAGCTCTTTGGTGGAAACTAGTTTAGAAGGGAGACAGAACACAACAGAGACACAGTGGAGACAGGAGAGAGGGAAGACAAGGGAAAAAGACAGAAAGAGGGAAAAGAGACATGGCACTTTCAGGAAATAAATGATATTTCCTTAATTTGTTCATATATTCAATGCTCATGAGAAAATCAGGCTTCACTTTAATTAGGAGTGGACTTGGAGGTTATTTACAGTGTTCTGTGGAATCATTTGTTTCCAGCTGTGCAATGCTTTGTAATGCATGAGCCTCACAAGGTAGATGATTGCCACTTGTGACATTCCAGTTTATTGCTTCTTTAGATCTTTTTATTTACCGTGTTAAAGTGCTCATTATGACTCTGAACAACAGGTAAATGAAAAACTCTGATTAACTCCCAGATTAATGGTAACATTTGGGGAAGTCAGAAATAGCATAAACTTTTAACAATGTGAAATCTTTTCTTATCTCTCTTGATTTATTTTACAGTTTTTTTTTTGCTTTGATTGCAAGATTCAGATGGTGCTGTTTAATAGCTTATTAAACTTGCAGCCTAGCAAGTTTGCTGTTTGGATACAATTTTATTTTTGCTCAGGTGTAAACTTTTGGAGCAGAGATTTTTTTCCACCTTATTGAATTCCAGTTTCTGGAATCAGGCCGATTGTCTCAAATGTTTTTTTTTTTTTAATTTTATTTTACAATATAATTTAATTTTACATATCAGCCACAAATTCCCTTGTTCTCTCCCCTCCTGCCCCGATCCCCTTCCCCATAGCCCATCCCCCATTCCCATCTCCTCCAGGGCAAAGACTCCCCAGAGGATTGAGATCAACCTGGTGGACTCATGAGTCAAGCGTCTCTGCTAAGCCCCAGGTTTCAAACAGCCAACTCATGCACTGAGCACAGGACCGGTCCCACTGCCTGGATTCCTCTCAAACAGATCAAGCCAATCAACTGTCTCACCTATTCAGAGGGCCTGATCCAGTTGGGGGCCCCTCAGCCATTGGTTCATAGTTCATGTGTTTCCATTCGTTTGGCTATTTGTCCCTGTGCTTTATCCAACCTTGGTCTCAACAATTCTTGCCCATATAAACCCTCCTCTTTCTCACCAATTGGACTCCCGGAGCTCCACCCAGGGCCTGACCGTGGATCTCTGCATCCAGTTCCCTCAGTCATTGGATGGGGTGTCTAGCACGACAATTAGGGTGTTTGGTCATCTTCTCACCAGAGTAGGTCATTTCAGGCTGTTTCTCGACCATTGCCAGCGGTCTATTGTGGGGGCATCTTTATAGATTTCTGTGGGCCTCTCTAGCACTTTGCTTCTTCCTATTCTCATGTGGTCTTCATTTATCATGGTCTTTTATTCCTTGTTCTCCCTCTCTGTTCTTGATCCAGCTGGGATCTCCCACTCCCCTAAGCTCTCTTTCCCTCCACCATCGCCTTTCATTACCCCCACTCATGTCCAGGTTGTTCATGTAGATCTCATCCATTTCTATGATATTGAGTGATCCCTGTGTCTTTCTTGGGGTCCTGTTTTTTAGATAGCCTCTCTGGTGTTGTGAGTAGCCGTCCAGTCATCCTTGTTCCACAACTAATATCCTATGAGTGGCAACATACCATGTTTGTCTTTCTGAGTCTGGGTTACCTCACTCAGGATGATTTTTTCTAGATCCATCCATTTGCCTGCAAAGCTCATGATGTCATTGTTTTTCTCTGCTGAGTAGTATTCCATTGTGGATATGTACCACATTTTATTTATCCATTCTTCGGTTGAAGGGTATCTAGGTTGTTTCCAGGTTCTAGCTATTACAAATAATGCTGATATGAACATAGCTGAGCAAGTGCCCTTGTGGTATGATTAAGCATTCCTTGGGTATATGCCCAAGAGTGGTATAGCTGGATCTTGTGGGAGATTGATTCCCAATTTTCTAAGAAAGCGACATCAAAATGTCCAACAGTCCAATTAAGAAATGGGCTATAGAAGTAAACAGAGAATTCTCAACAGAGGAAACACAAATGCCTGAACATCCCTATTTATCAGGGAAATGCAAATCAAAACAACTCTGAGATACCACCTTATGCCAGTCAGACTGGCTAAGATCAAAAACACTGAAGACACCTTGGCTGGAGAGGATGTGGAGCTAGGGGAACTCTGCTCCACTGCTGGTGGGAACGCAAGCTTATACAACAACTTTTTGTTGTTGTTGTTCATTGAGGAACTGAAGACAGAGGAGGTGGTCTGAAACAATTGTGCTTCAGATGTTATGCTTGCCCATAGAGGAGAAGGGTGTCAATCTGGGATGAGAGTGAACCTTATGCTTTTTGGATGAACCTAAGTGACTAGCTCAATACCATGTTTCAGGCAACTGAGCCTTGAGAGAGTTGAGAGCAGAGCTATTATGAAAATGTGGAGGGTAGATCTTCTAACTTTATTTCTGCCTGTCCTAACCTATTCACATTATTCACTGCCTTAGAGCTTACGTGTCCATTGGCCTGAGCACCTTAGTGTCCCTCTTTGTACTTGAGTTCCTTTGTTGATGGGTAAAAAGATAGGTGTTCTTTAAATGCTGCTTCTTCAGCTCTCATAGACTGCAACTCCAGGATATCTGGGAAGCCAGCCAGTCTCATTCCTACTCTTTAGCCAGTAATACAACAGAATCATATTCCTTTTGCACCTTTTGATAAACATCCTGAATCTAAATATTCACAAACTCCTATGACCCAGGCATACCTTGTCCAGTGTTTTCTGGCTACATCATAACATCATAGTCTCTTCCAGTAGAGTATTTTGGGGGTTTTGTTTGTTTGTCTTGCTGGTTTTTCCTTTGTTTGCTTTATAGTTCATAGGCTCTGATTTGTAAAACTATAGCAAAGTAAAACTAGACTTTGACTGATGAGATTGCAATGGAGATTAACCAAGATGGAGTGGTGGGTTCAGCTAACCCTGCAGACTCGCTGTCCTGAGGACATATCCATGGCAATGTGCCTGAGGATCAATGCCAAGAATGGTACTGGGGACAAGGTCTGTGTTTATACATTCTCTCATCCCACACAAATATTTAAGGAAGAATTTATTATGATCAGGGTCTTATGTAGGAAACAATGTGAAGAAAGAATGAGGGACTGCATGACAGTTGAGTTGGTAAGATGTAAACATGGCTCAGATGGTCTGACTGGCATTTGACTGGCAAGTTGTAAGATCAGGAGCACTTGGCCGCAGAATTGTAAAAATATTCTATTTTTCTGCTCATATTCTTGCCAAATTTAATACATTCTGTCTACACACCAGTTATCTTTTAAAGATGTAAATCTTACTGTGGTATTCCCCATTTAAAATCTTTTAAAAGCTTTCTCTCACTTCAGAAATCCTCCTGTGATTTGACAAGCCCTGCATGACCCCATTCCTGCCCTGTTCTTCAGATAGCTCTTGCTTCTCCATGCAATTGCCAACCTCTGGAAAGCTTCAGTGAATGGGCCAACAATCAATCAACATGGGCCACCAATCAATCAACATGGTTTCTCAAAATACACACACACACACACACATACACACACACACACACACACACACATACACACACACACACAAGATACTGTTTACTTTGCTTTTCTTCTGGCCAAAATTATTTATATACAATCCATTAAAAGTCTTGCTAATTTTACCTTTAAAATAGATCAACGAGCCATTTCCTTCCTTCCACTGACCCTTATATTCACCATGTACTAAACATCCTGCCTTTCTCACTAGCACATTAGCATTAAAAAGCTTCCAAACATTCCCTGGAGGAAAGCTATGAAACTACTCTTAGTTCTCAGGTTCCCACAGATCTTTGACCATGACTGTTGTTGAAAAACTGTTAATATCATTAATCCATCAACCACTTTGGAGTACTCTCTTTGTGCTATAAGTAGTTTAGGTGTTGAGAATACATCATTGAAACAAAAAAACAAAATGTCTTCACTCCTATAGAGCTCACAGCAGTGAAGAAGATAAGCAATCACAATATAAACTCATATGTCTAGAACATCAGGTAGTAACTGCTGCTAAAGTAGGTCAAGAGGATGACTGGGGAGAGAATCAAATGAAAAAGAAAAGGAGGGTTGGCCCGACATAGAAGTACAGACTGTTCACCCACTGTGATAGAGGGGAAGGCTATGAACACTGGCACACACAACTTATAATGAAATGTTCCAGTGTTCCAGGAAACATTTTTCACAAAATTCCAACAAAAATGTTTAACCCAAGAAATTCCATGCTCCACCTGTCTCTCACTATATTGTAGCTCTTGTCAGTCTCCCTCACCTTTTTAACAGGCAGGCATACACCTCTCCACACTAGCCACCTCTGACTGCTTTCTGTTTTTATCTAATATGCATTTCCCATACTGTTTCATTTACCCCTCCTTTGCCCCCTAAATTAGATGTTTTGTTATTCCTCATCTCTCCTTTTAAATTTTCACAAGGCTTTTCTGGAGGTGATGCTCTGAAAGTGACCAGTCTACTCTTTTCATTGCTTAATTATCCCCACCCTGTCCCAAAGCTGCTCTGTTGCCCTTACCTTTCAAAAGAGAAAACTAAGCCTCTACAGAAGGGCTCCCATAATAGCCTGTCATTAGGTCTCATTTAAGATATATATTATCTTAAGATCTCTGGCCATGTGCCATCCCAAATTTCCTTTGTAGGGATGTAAATCTCAGGACTGCTTTGTTCTCTCCTGTCTTGTAAATTCTGAGAGTGACAACTCAGGTCACACCAGTACAAAAAGCTCTAGTCCTTTATACTTATTCCTGGGCCAATACAAATGGGCAAATAAGAGCAGTCAATATGCTTCTAAGCAAATGAAGTAATAGTCAAGGAAGGGTAGTTCACATCACAACAGGAGTTTATGGACTCCCAGAACAGAATGACAAGACAGAAAGACAATAGCCCATAAAGATTTCTGGAAATTTGTTCAGACCCAGTTAGTCCACAGTGAAAGACAGAAAGATCAAGGTCTCTCTCATATGGAAGACATTAAGATTATAAAGCAGGAACTTCATGCTGAGGCAGATATTAAAAATCACACACTTGTGCTAATTTGGAAATAGTCAGTTGGAAGATTGTGCAGAAATTGGGCTAATCTGGCAATGCTCCCTGGTGTAGAATGCTGGGGGCACATTTCTCAATTGATCAAATTTCTATGAGCATCAGACAGTCTTCTGTTGCTGCCCTATCAAATAGCAACTCAAATTCCAAGTATGCCAAAGTCTTTATGGCTCTGCATTAACATTTTAAAGTTCACTGGAACATTCATGATTCTAATTACAAAATTCCCATTGTCAGGGTTCCAGGCTTTCACACAGAAGAACCTGGAACCTCTGAGTCCCCCTGTAGTCACCTATGTGCAGCTGTGCAGAAGGAATTATAAACTTCCTTGCTTATCAATGTGTGGGAATTATCAAAATACTCTGCCTGGTGTGTACTTCTATGACTTCTATAGAGTGAACACAGCACATGTAAATTTAAGCCAGAAAGTACTAAATAAGAATTGCTAGGTACAATATAAAATATATTGTGATGTGAGGAGGGCATGTTCACATACATATACATATACATATACATATACATATACATCATATACATATATGTGTGTGTGTGTGTGTGTGTGTGTGTGTGTGTGTGTGTGTGTGTGTCTGTGCAGATTCCAGTAGTTTGCTATCACCTTCATGAGCCTGGTTAGTAAGATTTTGGCAGCTCAGTAATGCACATTTCCTACAGAATGAGTTCATTTCTATCAACTAAAGGAAAACACATCACTTCAGTTTTCTACTTTCTATAGCAGTCCCTCTCCAAGGTACTCATGTGTCAGTCTGGCCAATTGAATTAGCTTAGAAAGGCAGAGGCATAAGCCCTTACACTTAATCCAAGCATCTAAACTGCATAGGTCAAAAAACTTGACCTGGTCTTCACATCTTGTGGTGGTATTGTGTTCCAAAATATTGTGTATGCTAATAAACTTATCTGGGGTCAGAGAACAGGACAGCCACAATATGAAACAGAGTTTAGGCAGTGGTAGCATACACCTTTAATTCTAGCATTCCAGAGACAGAAATCCCTCTGGATCTCTGTGAGTTCAAGGCCACATTGGAAACGGCCAGGCATGGTGACCCACACCTTTAATCCCAGGGAGTAGTGGTAGAAAGCAGAAAGGTATATAAGGCATGAGGAACAGAAACTAGAGGCATTTTGGCCTGGGTAGGCATTTGGCCTGGGTAGGCATTTGCCCTGGTTAACCATTCAGGATTCTAGCAGCAGTTCAGCTGAGACCCATTCGGATATGAGGACATAGAGGCTTCCAGTCTGAGGAAGCAAGACCAGCTGAGGATCCGGCAAGGTGAGATAGCTGTGGCTTATTCTGTCTCTCTGACCTTCCAGCATTTACGCCAATACCTGGCTCAGATTTGTTTTATTAATAAGACTGTTTAAGATTCATGCTACAACATCTCCTAATTTATTTCTACCAATCTAGATTTATGCTAAATCAAACTTTTTCAAATTGATTAAAAATGCATTTTAATATATTTTCCCAACAGTTGCAGATATTGCTATTGGATTAAAATAAAAATCTCAACAAGAAAATGTAGTCAGAGGTTTTCCTGTGTCCTACCCTGCCAGTGGTCATGACAAATCTCTCCCATTTGCGTCCCCCAAGTAAACATACAGAGGCTTATATTAATTATAACTGCTCAGCTATTACCTCAGGTTTATTACTGACTAGCTCTTACACTTAAACTCAGCCCATTTCTATTAATTTATATGTCTCCTCTACCTCTGCCTTTCTTCTTCCTGTCTCTCTCTTGGATTTCTTGACTGGCTATATCCTGACACTCCATAGGTCAAAGTAGCTACTTTATTAAGCAATCATAGCAACATATATTCAGAGCATTCAGAAAGACATCCCATAATAATTCCCCTTTTCTGTCTAATCAAAAAGGAAGGTTTTAACTTTAACATTGTAAAATTACATATAACAAAACAATTATCAAGCAAGAATTACAGTTACAATATCTAGGCTAAATGTATTTGGCAAAATTAAAGAAAATATTCTATCATTGATTCTATATTTGTGAGTATAAAGTTTCATATCTAATTTATCTTTTATTATGATTAAGGAAAACTATAATTATAACTTATAGTGGCATTTTATTTGTGCTGAAATGTGATTTTATTTGTATGTTAATAAATAAAGTTGCCTAGGGGTCAGAGCAATTAGCAAACCATAGTGAGAGCTGGGCGTGGTGGTGCACACCTTTAATCCCAGAACTTGGTAAGCAGAACTAGGTAGATCTCTGTGTGTTCAAGGATACAGCCAGCACTGGAGACACACGCCTTTAATCTCAATACCAACCATAGAAGACCTGGAGTGACCTACAGACAGGCAGTGACTAGGAGGTCATGTGGTTGGGTTTACAACCAACAAGAAGGAAGAACAAGAACTCTTTATAAGACAAACACACAGGAAGTAGCTCCCCTTTTCGGAGAGGTCTCTTGGCGGGAGAGACTAGCTGGCAGAAAGCGATAAGGCTCTTAGCTCTGACCTCTTGGACTTTTATCTTTCATTGGCTCTGTGTTTCTTATTTAATAAGACGGTTGGTTACATCTACATTTGGCTCCCAACGTGACAAAAATTGATAAGAAACCGCTTGACTTGGCTTGGCAGCAGGTCTGCAGCTGGTCTGGTTTCCCGCCTTGGCAGTCGGCTCCGGATGGCCGGCTCTCTAGCCAGGGCCAAGGTTGGTTTGGCCTCAGGCCCCAAGCGGTTAGCTTAAAAGCCGGTTAGTTTAAAGCCAGTGCTAAAAACAACTCAGGCCTGCCCCTGCCGAATAGGGTCCCTGCCTGTAAAACCAATGCACGTGGTTGGAGTTTAAGGAAGCCTAGCCCAGGCTTGACTCTGCTCAAGCGGGGACACGTGTCTGGATTTAAGCTTTTAGCCAGGGCTTCTCTCTCTCTCTCTCTCTCTCTCTCTCTCTCTCTCTCTCTCTCTCCCTCCCTCCCTCCCTCCACACCTCGGACACTAGGTGGCTGTATTGAAATTCCCTCGGATTTCTACTGTTCTAAGGCGACTTGGTAAGTCAATTACCATATCAAATATTTTAAAGGAAACTATTTAACAGAGAAATTTTTTCCACATTAAAAAAAATGGGTTTTCTATGTGCATTGGAAGAAAATTGGGCTTTGTTTGCAATTTTAGGCAGTGTGACAATGGAACAACTGTATGGGATGATTAATATTGATCGGATTATGCAGTTTATTACTATGTTTATACTCATTTTACTATTTAAAAATTTAAGTGCCAGGATGACAATTTTAGAAAAACTTGTTAAACCTGAAAAAACTCAGGCAGAAGAAATTAAGAGTGAAGTTGTTCCAAGAGTCGATCATAAGGTTACAGAAAGAAAGCCTGTTTTCACACAGTCACCCTTACTTTATCCAGTAACCGTACAGCAGGCACCTGATCAAATGACTACACAAAATATTTGGGCTTTAATTGACATGTTGGATTTACAAAGGTTTAAGGAGGCAATAGTATATTATGGCATGCATTCCCCATATGTAAAGCAAATGTTAAACTCCTGGTCAACATATAATAGGATTATACCACAGGACTGGAGGGAGCTGGCACAGACTGTTCTGGACCCAAGCCAGAAGCTCCAGTGGCACATATATTTTAAGGATGAAGCTAAAAACATAGAAAAACAATGGAGGGATAAAGGAATACAAGTCTGCCAAGATCAGCTTATTGGAGAAGGTCAATATGATTCAGTACAAACACAATGTTTCTATGATGTTCAAACCTTAATTCTATGTCGAACGGCAGCCTTGAATGCATGGGACAGAGTTGAGGAACCAGGAAAAAAATCTGAGTCATTTACAAA
>CABHPR010136919.1:0-32595 GCA_902168415.1 Peromyscus melanophrys | reverse complement strand
TGTTCTGTCATACATAGTAAGGTCTTTGAGGCAAGAATATTACTCACTGTGGCTATACTAGCTTCTAGTTTAGTGACTAGCATTCAATTATGACTGGTTTGAGACTGTAACCAGAGATAATTATGTATCCAAACAAGGATAACCAAATTCAGTTCTACTTTCTTTTCAATAAACATACTAATGGGCATTGACATGGCTCAGCATGTAAAAGTGCTTACACCAAGTCTGACAACCTGAGTTCAATGTCCAGAAAGAGGGAAAAGATGCTTTCAAGTTGTCCTCTGACTGCCACATGTGCATTGTAGCAATGTGCTCACCAATCCATCAATCAACAAAAGGAATGCTCACATGTGTCTGTATGATGTGTGATGCTGACCCTTTAAAGTACTCTTTCATCTGCCTCTTCTTGAGTGCCCAGGACATCCACCTCTTTTCTTCATGGCCTTATTCACAATACCATCAATATTATTTTTATTTGGAAAAGTATTCTACATATAAATCTTGAATTTTCTTGCTCCCAATTAGAGGTACTTTGTTTTTCTCCAAAGGCCAAGAAAATGTTAAATACTAAGAACCATGTCATTTTTAACAATAAATCATTATCTCACTCTTTAAAGTTATAACATTAAACTATTATTATGTAATTTTGACATCTAAGTGGTGCTGGTGGCTGGAATAGAGGTTAAAATGCCTGATGAAAAATACATCACTTCAAACATTTTCTCTGTGAAATTCCATATATAAACGGAACAAAAATCCTAAACTTAAATAAAAGTACTATTTACTGATCATATATACTCTATGTGTGTTTATCAGTGTCTGAGCAATTCCTGATTTCTAGTGTACCAAAATTAGAACGCTCTAATTCCTCTTCAGTCTTGAACTGTAATATCTTCTTCAGTAATTAATACTTAAAAATGTTTATCACAAACATCCAAAAGCAAAATTAAACCTTAAGTTTGTTGTTTTCATCTGTTTTTAATCACAATTTCAAACATCAAACTACTAGAATTTATAATTGAAGAGTTTCTTTCACTTAGTTACTTTAAATCTGAACTTAAAAGAAAAGCAAAACGATACAGTTTGGAAAAACAACACCAATCTGTATTTATATTGACTTGGTTAATTATGTGTTTATTTTATGAAGCACTCGACAAACAGAGCTTTAGAACGGTGTTCTTGGCAGAGATGCTGTAACAAGAACCCAAGGATCAGATGAGTGGCTGGTTAGACGACTTAAAACCCTGCTCAGCTCTAAAAGTCAAGGATGTGGGTCATGAATCAATTTAAGGAATACTCTGTGCTGAGTAAGGTCGTCATATTTCTTAAACAATAGCAATATTTGTGAAAAGAAAAGCCTGGCAGCCAAGAGCGGAAATCGGACTTACGAGTACTGTGTCAGCAGTTCCAAATCGTTGTGCATATTGATTGGGTAGGCTTCACTGAGTTCAAACAATTTCTCCAGGGCTTCGTAGATAAAAATGATGCAAATAAGAGAAGCAAAAGCTTCTTCGGTAAACCGAGTGATATAGCAGACAAGGGAACTCGCATCAGTGGCCACAAGGATGATACACAAGGTTGCAGTCCAAAGCCCAATACTGGCTCGTAAAGACAAGTAGGACAGCCCATATTCTCTAGGAGAAATGGGAAAGTGTGGGAAGAAGGTCATTTTACAGCTTGCTACCATGTAAATAAGTGGAAATAAGCCTAGTTCAGGAAGTCAAAGTGAGTAACCACATCCCATGGTCTCTGAGCTCAAGACTTTGTCTATAGAGAAATCTAATGGGATAAGCTAATGGAGGGTTTTTTGGTGTTTAAAACTGAATCTTATTTATTATAAATATTACGTGTACAATATATGCATAAATCTCTTAACTTTTCCTTCATTTCGATTGAGAGACAAAACTAAAAAACTGAATCATACCAGCCAATTTCACTTCTCCCCATAGACCTCCAAAATTGATGTTGGGTGAAGAAAAAACCCACACCAATGGAAAAGCATATAGTAGGCAAGAGTAATAATACTTACTTGCAAAATTTAAACAAAATCTTTTCGAACACCAAAACAGGTCCTGTACTGCCTAATATGGTAAGGGGCTGTCCACCAAAAAGAGAATAGGCTATCCCGGTCATAGATGCTCCAAAGAGGGATTCGATTGCACTCTGTGAAAAAAAAATATGAATGGATCCATTACCTAAGCTAAATAGGCAGTCACTGTAATAGGTATAAACATTTCAAATATGTTGGCTCACATTTTTACCCTTCACCATGTTATTCCTAGCAACCCCGGGCAGAATATGGGAAATGGCACTGAGAAAATGGCATGTGGTAGTAGAAAATTAGTGACAGCCACTGGGAAGTATAATTTATACCTTCTTGCTTCATTTTTTTATTGCTTTACAAAATATTTAAATATTTTCAGAGTCAGTGTCTAAACAGAAGCATGGCTCAGATTTTTTGAAAAATAGACTGAACTTAAAACTGATGTAGAATTTTAGATCAAGGGATGTGGCATCAGGCCATAGTCTTGTATAAGATTCAAAATAAGTATTTCCAAGACATTCTTATTCCCAGATCACCAGCTCCACTAGCCATCTAGGAAATTCATAGGAAGTTTATTTGTTGGACCATGTATCAAATCTCTCTTCAAACCCCAAATCCAATGTTCACTTACATAACTACAAATCTTAAAACAAAAACAAAAAAAAAGAAACAGATTAAGGTTTGAAGTTCAGAGAAAAGTGTAATACATACTATACGACCTTCAGTTGCCTCTCCCAAGAGTCCTCCAAAGGTGATGACAGGAGACATGCATGCGCAGTAGAGAAACAGGAAAGATGCTAAACACTGCAGGCTGAAAGCATCTCTGAAGTCACTCCAGAAGAATGGAGCTTTTCTTTTGATATCTAATATAAGTCCCCCAAAAATCCTAAGACATGGGGGGAAAACACAATAGTGAAACCCAAAGATAAAAGCACATAAGTTAAAATGTGCATTCTGTTCTGTCGCCCGGTCACAGTAATATTTTCCATCAGCAGAGATGAGACCCATATTAGCCTACCACGTTGCATTATAATGACCTACAAGAATAGCTTTGCACTACTACAATACCCCAAATATCATGCCTACAACTAAAAACACATCAGGGTTTCTCAAACAAGATCCAGGGATTCATCAAATTTCAAATAATGAGATTCATAGGTTATTCCAATGTCTGTGTCATTTCTTTATTAACCCACACCATCTAAACTCAGGCCTTCACTGTCAACCTTGGAAGTGTTTTCTAATACTTTGCCCTTAATTTAGCATAGCAGAAAATGAGACAGAGAGACAATTGGTCTTTGTGAATACTAGTAGTAAACATCGCCTTAATGAGAATAAAGCTGTGTTCAATCACAACTTCAGTCACCTAGTCCCTCTGCCAATAAAAAAAGTTCCTCAAAAAAAACCTTGTCTAAGAGGACAACTAAATGGGCATGTGGATATCAACATTCAATAGAGACAGACAGATTCTAAGATTGTTTTTAGTTATAGAAAACTAAGACGTTAACCTAATATCATCAAACTAGATAAATGTTATTTTTATCTACTATTGCCAACACACATTCTAACGCCTATCAATTACAAGATAATAATGCCCTTTCCTGGAAATAATTCACTTATTCCAAATATGACAAAGAAAAATACCTTGAAACACTTCAAAGGGTTTTGTTTTTGGTTCAGGAGTTTTAAATTGTAAATTGATGAATAAAATCTGAGTGCTAACGTTCTTTAATGTCTTAAGAATGGGAACATTAATAAGCAGGGATTCTCATTATTTGAATATTTGATAACATTAAAATTTAATATTTGATATTAAAATTTCATTTCATTCCATGGAATAAAGATGTGATCTTAAAGTAAGATTGTAATATGGTTCCTATTCGAAGGTCAATAATTAAAAAAAGTATTCTTAAGCTGGACAGGTGGCACATGACAATTGGCCCAGCTCTCCAGAGGCAGGAGGCAGAAGGGTCGTGAGTTCAAGGCCAAGCTGGAACATACAGCAAGACCTTGTCTCAGAAAAAGTAATAAATCAAAAACCTGTGAGGTTCTGTAATTCTGAAACTATGCTGACTGTTCTTGGATTATAAAAATTAAACTTTGGTTAGTTTATGAGTATTCTTTGCAGTATTATCTCAAAAATAATTGTTTTCTTAAGAATCAAGTTCTATTTGACCTTGAAATTATACTCAAAATAACTATTTTTTTCATTCACTTATTTATTGTGTGTGTGTGTGTGTGTGTGTGTGTGTGTGTGTGTGTGTGTGTGTATGTGTGTTGCCAGAGGACAACTTGAGGGAGTCAGCTCTCTGCTTATACCATGTGGGTTCTGGGGATGACTCAGACAATTAGGCTCGGCACTGAGTCATCTTGCCAGCCCTTTCCTACTGTTTTAATTCCCCTGATCTGATGGAGACACAATAATTGTCTATTAGTAACTATCTAATAATATGTGAGTGCAAAATCACTGTTTGTCTAGTGATTTCTTCAACCAGAAATGATTGAGAAGAATAAAAGTTTGAGACAAAAGGACATTTGAAACTCAGAGATGCCTCCAGAGAACATGTGGACTGTATACATACACAAACTCTTACAGGCCACTCTAACTGTGTTTGGTAAAAACATATGCATGTTAATGCTGAATAGTTTCTATTTCTGAATAATATGTTACCGTGTCAAAGTCACAGTTCAAAGTAGATTTATTCTACTAGCATCCATTTATGATTTATGTCCTACCTAGTTCTAAGAATAATTTGAGATAGTTATGAACTATTAATTAGTAATTAATATTTATAGTTTTGATAGCATTTTATATTAGACCACTCCTTTGTAATTAATCACTTATTAGATCATACATTAGTCTGAATAGTTGTTATATAGCTGTGTAATAAATGTGCTTTTATCGGTAAAGATCTAAATCCAGAAGTGGGAGTTCGTTACAGAAGAAAGTGCAAGAGCAGCCCAGATGTGCACCAGCAACTCCAGGAGAGCAGATGAGTAATGGATACTTCAAGTCATGTCAGCAACAGAATCTGTGGAAGAACTCTGGAGAAGCGAAGATACCGGATATTGGTGACCTGGGAGGATTTAGGAAGCAGTAAGGAAAGTGAACTCGAAAAAAATCTAAGCTATGTGGCATGTTACACCTGAGAGAAAAAGAAAAAATAATATACCACCACCAAAAATAAAAAGACTGTATTTGAAAGTATGAAAGCAAACAGGATGAGTAACAAAGCTTCCAGTGAAGGAAAAAGGAAAAACTTGAACCGTCTAAAAATAGGTAGGAAGCCAAGGAAGAGGCTAATGGACATTTCCGCAGAGACAAACAGCAGTCAAGGGAAAACACAGAATTAAAATGGAGAGTTGTCAGGAACTGGAAAGTCAGCTCAGTGGGTAGGAATACTGCAAGCAGTACAGAAAATGGCCCAAGGGGGGAGGGGGACCACCATTCCTACAAAGCCTTGGCAGTGGTCTTTAATTATAGGGAGGCTGTCCACACAAGTTCCCTGAAGAGACATCCACCCAAGGGTTTCTGATTTTCTCCTCACACATTGCTTGCAGAAAGACAAGCTGTCAAAAACCCATAAAAAAAACATTTTATGAAATAAATTGAAGCTTTCATCTCTTCAAAGGTGTGTGATTAGAAAAATAAATCATATAGCTCTTTCAAATCACAGGCATAATAATAAAAACCACCATTACATACACCCTACTAGCGTCTAATGAGGTAAGGTCTACAAGACTTAATTCTTGGTATTTAGTTTTCTTTCCATCTTGAACTTGAAGCTTTCGACAAGCTGTTTTGGAAGCGTCAACTGACAGTTTTCTTAGATTCATTCTAAGACTCTGTGAATGTATTTTATGCTTCACAAAATGAAAGACTACGATAAGATGGAATGGTGTAGCCACTGCTCTGTTTTAACAGTAGTGACAATCATTACTCACTTCAGAGAAAACAAATTAATTGGCATTTCACTCTCAAAGGGTAGCTATTAAAAGTATAAAATAAATTAGGTCTAGAAACAACAATTCCTGACAGATAAGAATGACACACCATGTAAGTCCCATACAAGTGGTTCTCACTAACCTTCCAGTTCGCTGGAGCTCAGGGCCGCTATGTCCTCCGTGTGGCTCAGCTTCCCCATGAGCTGCTGTTCCATTTGGTACAGCAGGAATCTTCCTCTTCTCCTGCAGGGAAGTTTTGGTTGGCGCATATTTCATTGCAATGCCAGGCATTAATGACAAAAACTCTTTTTCCCCCCGTAAAGACATGTGTAGAGGGGCTAAGACCACAGGTTGTGTGACTTAGTGGCTGCTTAATCTTTGAAAATCCACCCAGTCCCCTAAAGCTTTCATCTTCCCTCATCACTGGGGAAGACAACAGTTCCTGTTTCACAGTATGGATGAAGTAGATGAGTGATGGGCATTTTTTAATTCTTACCTCTACCAGTGTTAGGGTGCCCTATTTTGTGCCATACATTGATATAAATACCATAGCTGCAAAGGTATGCAGAAAATATCAGTGTTCTAGGGCTGAGATACACTCAGCTCACAGTATAGGTGCTTGTCTATCATGTCTAAGGCCCTGAATTCAATTTCTATCATAAAAGAAAGAGAAGAAAGGAAAAGCATTTTTTAAGTATTAAGTATTACTTAAGTATTTAAGTAAAGTAAAAATACTTTACTATTTTTAAGTATTATTGTCTTTATTCCTCTATATCATGTCTTTCTAGAAAGGGAAAATTTATGCTATAAGTCTTCATGACTCATAGATGCAATACTATCACAAAAGGAAGCCTCTGTTTGAACCAATAGCAAATGAACTGAGGTCTATGTAAATGTTTTTTCCCTCAGATTAATTCCACTTTACTTTTGTCACTGACAGAGATATTTGAAATAAACAAATCAGAAAGCACTCCCTAAAATTCCACCTCTAGTCATCTTAGATTACATCAATGTATTTAAAAGTACTTAAAAGAATGATAAAGATCTTTTAAGTTGTATAATTAAAATTAGTACTTGACTGTCATTCTAAACTAGAATCAGTGTGAATATGAAGCACAAAATTAATACATTAGTTTATTTTATGCACAAGAGGATATTTAGATAGAATGATATATGTTTCACCTAAAACAAAATCTATTTTTTTTGTGTTATGCACAATATAGAAAAGTTCATTAGTATTTCTACAGTTTCTACAGGTATATGTAAAGATGCACTAGACTAAAGTTTAAAGATAAAAGAGAAGATATATCTCAACTGATGAGGGGCTTATCTTGACAGGTAAATATAAAACATTTGTAAAGTGATTTAAGAGTGGTCATCATTATTTACTTCCAATTACCTAGGAAAACATGTCATAGCTTCTATAGTTCTCAGAAAACAAGTGATAATATCTGGCCATTTGGGGAAATAATCCCCTTTGGATAATTTAACTTTTGCTTTACAAGTTTAAAGAGCCATATGTTGATAAAATAGATAAGTAATTAAGATATTAACCCTATTTTAAAGCACATGTTTTCTCAAGGAGTAAAATGCACTGAAAAATGTAATGTGCATAAATAATATCAATAAATATCCTTAAGAAATAGAACCTATTTCAGTTCTGAAACAAACACATGTATTTTTGTGAAAGACCCCTAAAGTATACCAGTAGATAAATTAGGCTTGTAGAGCATATATTCTCCTAGGAAATACAAAAAATTTAAAAATTAAATATTTAATTCTACATTATTTTAGAAAGAAGGAGATCTATGGAAAAAATTTGCATGAACACAAAGTGTCTGAGGTGACTGAGAGGGAAGGCAAGGGTGGCAATTACAGACTGAGTTTTCACATAGGCCCTGTGGGAAGGGGCTACTTGAGAAAACCCCAGGGAGATGAGAGAAATAATTGGAGGATACCAAGAAAGACAGACCAGCCAGTGCTGGTCTTGAGGATCAGAATGCCTGGAAGGTTTGAAGAACACAAGTAAGAAAATGGTAGAGATATAGTCCCAGAAGAAAAGGGAGGTGATGGTATAGATAATTAATAAATACTTAATAATACTTAGTACTTAATAAACCTATCTATCTGGCTTTTATTCTCTATGAAATGAACAATATTTATAAGATTTTGAAGAAAGAAATTATATAACAGAACTTGGAATTACTTTGACTATGATATTGAGGAGAGCTTCCAGGACACAGAATGAAGCAATCAGTTAGGGAGCTATTTCTTAAATCCATGAGAAAGGTGATGGAAGGTTGAATCAGGGTGGTCACAGCGAGAAATAGTGTAAGTATCAATAAACACTAAAGGCAAAGCCAACAGAATTCTCTGGAAGAATAGATATAAGATATGAGATGAAATAATAGATTGCTTGGGCCTGCTCAATTAGAAGAATGTATTTATCTGTTAATTAAGATTGGAAGATACAATTACAATTGATTTTAAGGAAAACTCAGATGTTTATATACTCCTGGAAACATACCATTTGTTTCTTGTCTTAAAATTGTAATTACAAAAATAGAGAAAGATAAAGACATGAGACTGCATACAATTTGGCTTAAACTTTCAGTTCAATACTGAAAATGTTCAGTTTAGATACCTAGCAAATATTCAAGTGGAGACATAAAATAGGAAGATGAACAATACTTGAGTTCAGTTTAGAGAATAAATTTGGAAAAAGGTTTAAAATTCTAAGATTGGATGATATTACTGAGAGCATGAGTATAGAAAGCAGAAAAAGTAAATAGAGAAAACATGGTTATGGTTTAAGTAACAGTCTCAACATAAGGAAATCAGAGAGAAGTGGAAGAACCGGTAAATAATAAAAATAATTATCTGGTAAGGACTGACTCCAGAGACTGTAGAAACACCAAGAGACTGTTGTTTAGGAGCTGAGAGAGCACACTAAAGATAAGGGCATCACCCATTCTATCAAACGTTGCTATTCCTGCGCTAAGTGCAATATAGACCAATAAGTGACAATTCTCTTTATTCGTTGTGGATGGCACTAGTGCCAATAATTAGTTTAGTGGATTAAAGTGAGTGGGGAGCCTATTGGGATCGGTATTTAGGGAGATGTAGATAAAAAGTAGTAGAGACATATAGTATAGAGAACTTCTCTACAATATTCTATTGCAAAGGAAAACAAAATGTGTAACTGACAATAGTCACGATATCAAAGCAGTTATTTTTAAAAGATTGTGACTTGACAGCATGTTAATAAAATGATATAACGCAGAACAAAGGACTGATACAATGATGAAAGAAGGAGCTTTGACAGAGCAAAGTCCTTGAGTAGATGCATAGAGATGGGATCTGGTACACAACTGGAATGCTAACTTTCATCGGAAGCGAGGTAGAGAAGGCCGAGCTGACAAATGAATGTGCTGGTGAGAACCTATGAAAGATATTTTTGACTGTTACAAAATTTTAATGAAACTGAGAAACAGGAAACATGTAGCAATCAGTGTCACAGAGGGGATGCTAAATATTCAAGAGAGAACAGGTGTGAACTGGTCTCTTACAAAGAGTGAGTGGACTTGGGAAGGATGGGATGGTGAACATGTAGCATGAAGGGCCCATTTGAGCCCTATGAGCTTTAAATGATGGGAAGTTAGTCAATGAAGTCATACTTTTCCCTTCTGCTTTGACAACAACAGTGTGGGCACATAGTAAAATGTGAATCCTCACAGAGTTGTGATTTTGACAACCAAGTACATGACCTGACGAGAACAAAGAAGATGAAGGAAAATATAAGAAAGTGATTACAATGGCTGACACAGGAGGCTAAAGAAGAATTTCAGGCTCATCTCTGGAGATGACAGGCTGTTCTTTTCTTTAACTGAAAGGGAAATGTATTAAAAATGCTGTCATCTTTACATTTCAAAAGAATGAAAACACAGAAATTATTTGATGAGGTTAACATTATTTAAATGAGTGTGAATTCAAGGTGCTTAATATATGCTAATTAATTTTGGTCCCTTAATAAAAGAAAATACAGCTTGTATGATCGAGTATTTAAATATAGCACAGTTTTAAAGTAATATTATAGTGAAGTACACAATGTATATATAATTCATACTCATTGGATAAAATCTTGCGTTCTAATATGATAGCCTTTAACCATGTGTCTATACAAATTTAAGTTAATTAAAATTTATTAATTGCAGTAGCCACATTACTAGCATTTAATATAGTAGCTTGCTGACTGGGGGCATCACTATAAAATGCTTCCTCTTTTGGAGAAATTCTATTGATCAGTTCTGAAACAAAGCATCGGGACTGAGAGGATAAAGCATTTACTCAAGATCAAACAAACACACAATGGCAGAACCTAGACACTAGAATCCCGGATTCAATGTTCTTTGTATTACTATCTCCCAAAAGCTGGAATTTGCTAATACTTATTTTCTCATAAAAATTATAGGAAATACAGATTTCCCACCATTTACTTTTTGCCTCAAAAACACCATTTCTCAAAACCAGGATAGTTTAACATTTATTTACTTTTAACTTTTCAAGATTAATTGGTGTTACAGTGAGTTACAAAGTCTAACTCTCAATATCTTAATAGTTTTATTACATTTATCCAAATATCATTAGAATTTTTCTATCATTTTAGAAACCATCATGTTGCCATTTCTAATATCAATGCAGAGACAAGTATGTGTAGAGAATTGAGAAAGCCCTTATAATCACTCTCTAAACCACGTTTAAGTAATACATTTGCCAACTTGCCCCGGCCTCCTCCTTTGTTTTGGTTTTTCGAGACAGGGTTTCTTTGTGTAGCTTTGGAGCCTGTCCTTGAATTCGATCTGTAGACCAGGCTGGCCTCGTACTCACAGAGATCCACCTGCCTCTGCCTCCCAAGTGCTGGGTTTAAAGGCATGCACCACCACTCAGCTAAGTTTGCCCACTCTAACTGACCTGAAAATCTAAGTCCAGTGTTGGGTCAGTAGGCCCACCTCTCACTTCAGTCAGAACATCAGAGTCAGACTAGGTTCAACTCTGCAGGACTAAGGCCAAAGGCAAGTGAAAGAATGTGGGAGGCAGATCCCACGGGAACAGAGAGGCCATATGAAAAGAGGACTTTGCATCATCATCATCATCATTATTTGGCCATCATTATCAAGTCATGCCTGAGATAAGAAAATGCCCTAATTAACAACATTCTTTATTATTTCCTTCTGTAATAGATAGGTAAAATACATATTTGATTTGCATAGGCAGAATTAAAGAAATTATATCATACATGAAAGGATACAAACATAAGAATCCTGATGAAAAGCTTTTCCCAATTTCCACTATGACTTGCAGTTATAGGGAGTTTGTACAAAACATGATTAATCCTCCTTCTAGTGTTCCTAATCCTTGTCAACTTTCAGAACACTGAAAATAATGGGCTTTATCTCAGGCTACTTTTATGCTGTTATTGAATTTAATATCTCCCCAATGTAATATCTTTTATGTTGGGCCTGAAATATTTCCAGGCTCATGAGACTTATTTAGGGCTCATGATAAAAATGCCAAATTTCTCACTGTGTTAGGTCTTATCAAGAACATTTTGTAAATTAATGTTTATGCTTTCTTGGAATAGGTTAAGATTTAATTCCAAGAATGATGGTGCATTGCATAATTTTAGGGACAAGAATTTAAAGGAAACCAAAATTGCCAGTAGCCATGTCAGGGGGTCAGCAGGTGATGATTTAGGTTTAGGGTGTCTGCCCACCAGGAGGCAACCTCCTAGTGGATAATTCTTGAGTAGGCAAGGCCCCCAAGACTACAGACCCTGGAATGTCTTTTGATTCTGCTATGCCTTTGCATACTTGATGTTGCTATCTTTCTCTGATATCTGGCATGTTTGAACTGGGTGTGGGGAAATTCCCCACTGCCTGTAAGATAATGTGTTTATCCATGCAAACATCCCTTCTGCTGGGCATTCTTAGCTGCAAATTATTATGATTATGACTTCCTCCCTAGGCTGTACCATCTAATTGATAATAATAACACTAGCTTATATAGAGCTCTGATGAATAAAAGTATATACAAGGATATGTTTCACAGCTAGGCCCATGAGTTCCAACTAAGGAGATGCTTCAGATCACAGCTCAGGTTAATGATTAAGGAGAACAACTGAAATTCCTCAGGTGCCAAACTGGCTCTAATTCTCTGCTAAAAAGATCCAGTCACAAGTTTTTGGTGTGCATCATTGGTTGAAACAAAGCCTTGTAATAACTTCAGGTTAGACCAGATGTTATGACAATAACTTTAAGATGAAAAAACCCACAGAAAACAATCTAATGTCCATAGGACACATAGCTGAGGTTAAAAATACAAAGCGTCCAACTGTTAAGGTTGGTTGTTGATCAAATGTCATGATTAACTCCTTGTACCCATTCCTGCCCTCAATGTCCTGACATAAGAGGCCATTGATAAACAGGTATGCACGCTGAGGATCTAAAGTACAGCCGACTGATGGTCTTTTATGTACAAAAGTTTAGGTTTGTGATTCCTTTATACGATTATAGATTAGACAGTAGAATTCTTTCTTGGTAGCCTCAACATGCAGCCTGCCAGCAAAGGAGTTGTCTATGAAAAGATGCTCTCTGTCTGCTCATGCTCTGTTGATCTGCAATAAGTTACTTAGACGTAAATGTATATGGGATATTGGGATAACTTTGGTTTTAATCATGTAAGGAAGATGAAAAATATGTTATCAGTACTCTGTAGGAATTTAGCAAAATCAATATATAAGATAGAGGTTAAAATGAACAGATATTTTTTTAGAAGTACCTTGACCTTGAAGCATCCTTGTAGAAAACAATCATTGTTTGCTGAGGGGGCCTTTCCACCATCCTATGACCTTGGTCACAACACACCTCAGGTATATCTGAGGCTCTTGTATTATTGTATATTGCACATAGTGCATAATGAAGGACTACAGTCATGGAGGCATGTGATGCTCCCCTTTAGTAAGTCATGTAGATTAAGGTTAGGGACCTTGGTATGAGGAAATACTTATGTAATAATCTATAAATACACTTTTGTATGGCTGTTCCCAGCTGGAAGTCAGCCAAACCCAAGTCAGCCGAGTCCAAGCCAGTCAGTCCATCAGAAGAGGCTGATGAATAAAGAAGGAAATGATCAAGAGAATGTGTGAGTGTCTGTTTTCGTAACCCCCTCAGATAGAAAAGTCTTAGCTTCACCAGTGCTGTGGATTCCCTTCGAGCCCTGAGCTGCCTAGAGGCTGGTCAAGAATGTTTTCAAATATACCTACCTGGGAAGGAACATTTTTAGGAGGTTCTATCCGGATACTTGGGTCCCATTCTCCAGGAGGGAGAACTGTGACCTGGTCCAGAAACTCATCAATCCCTGACACCAAGTCATTTCGGTCTTTAGCTTTGTAAGCAACATCATGAAATACCTATAGAAGAAAAGCAGTAGCACATAATAACCTATTAAAAACATTAGTAGAATTAATATAATAAAAATTGCCATCCTACCAAAAGCAATCTACAGATTTAATGCAGTGCCCATCAAAATTACAACACAATTATTCACAGACCTTGGAAGGAAAATTTTCAGCTTCATATATATATGGAAACACAAAACACCCAGGATAGTTAAAACAATCCCAACTAATCAAAGAATTATGTGGGGGGGGGCAGTATCATCATCCTCAATTTCAAGTTGTACTACAAAGCTATCATAATAAAAAAAAAGCATGATATTGGCATAAAACCAGACATTTTAATCAATGGAATCAAGTTGAAGACCCAGACACAAATCCACACACCTATGGACATGTGGTTTTTAATAAAGAAGCCAGAAATATACACTGGGGAAAAAAAGACATCTTCAACAAAGGTATGTAGCTAGTTTTTCTGGTCTTGCCTGGCCCACAATACCACCACAAAGGTACTAGTTAAACTGGATGGCTTCATGAAGAAGAAACCAAATAGATCCATTTTATCATGCTGCATAAAACTCAACTGGAAATGGATCAAAGACCTCAATATAAAACCAGATACTCTGAACCTCTCAGAAGAAAAAGTAGGGTATAGTCTTGAACTCAATAGCACAGGAGAAGACTTTCTGAACAGAACACCATTAGCACAGGCACTAAGATCAACAATTAATAGATGGGATCTCATGAGACTGAAAGGTTTCTGTAAGGCAAAGGACACTGTCAATCAGGCAAAGCAGCAGCCTGTATAATGGGAAAAGATTTTCACCAACTACACAGAGAGCTCGTATCTAAAATATAAAAAGAACCCAAAAAGCTAGATAACAAGAAAATAAATAAACCAATTAAAAATGGGGTACAGATCTAAACAGAGAATTCTCAATAAAGGAAACTCAAATGGCTGAGAAACAAAGAAATGTTCAACATCCTTAGCCATATGGAAATGCAAATCAAAACTGCTTTGGGATTCCATTGTATACCTGTCAGAATGGCTAAGATCAGTAAAACAAGTGACAGCTCATGCTGATGAGGTTGTGGAGAAAGGGGAATACTCTTCCATTGCTGGTGGGAGTGCTAACTTATCCAGGCACTATTGAAATCCATGTGGTGATTATCCAGGAAGTCAGGAATTGATGTACTTTGAGATACAGTTGTAACACCCTTGGTCATATACCTAAAGGATGCTTCATCCTACTACAAGGACACTTGCTCAGGCATGTTCATTGCTGCTCTATTCATAATAGCCATAAATTAGAAACAACCTTGATGTCCCAGAACAGAAGAACGGATAAAGAAAATGTAACACATTTCCTTTACAAATGGAGTATTACTCAGCCATTTAAAAAAATGAAATCATAAAATTTGCAGGTAAATGGGTGGAACTAGAAAAAAAATCTTGAGTATGGCACCTCAGATCCAGAAAGACAAATAAGTTGTGTGTTCACTTCTTTGTGGATATTAGCTGTTAACTCAATGATAAATAAGCTACAATTCATACAACCACAGAGGTTAGGTATAGAGTAAGAGACTGGGGTGGCGGTGCAGATAGATCTCCCTATGAAATGGAAATACAATAGATTGTTGTGGATGGATTGGGGCAGCTGAAATGGGAGACCAAGTGGGGAGGGGGAGGGAGAGGACAATGAGGGAGGGTATGCAGCGAGAGACTGAGGGCCATTTGAGGGGTGGTATGGAAACCTAACACAGTAGAAACATCCTAGAATATATACACATATGAAGGTAATCTAAATGAAATTACTAAATGAGTGAGACAGAGCACCTCAACTGGTTATCTGTTGTCACCAAATGAAGCTTCCAGTCCTGGGACTGGGTCACATCTAATTGAGTTGTTGACCAAATGGGTCCCATGAGAATCCCCAAATAACCCAGACTGTTGCCAAGACAGTTTTCTCTCCACAAACTGATGTCGAGGGCCCTTAATTGACATTGCTGAAGACAACACCTACATAGCTTCATTGAACAGAGAGAGGTTGAGCTGGTGTCTGCATAGCCTTCCCCAGCTAGCATCCTTGGTACAGGAAGGTACTCTGCATATCACCAAAAAGAGAAAAGCGAACACCAACTCAGCCACAAACCCTTTGATCCACAATGGTGTCTTACCTGAAAGACATGCTAGGGCAATGGTGGCATAAAGCTTATGGGAGTAACCCACCAATATCTGATTTAACTTAAGGCCCACTCCATGGGATGGATCCATGCCTGACACTGCTTGGGTGACCAACAACCTGACACTAGATAGTCCAATCTTTCGACCCTTTCTTCTATATCTTTCCTGAGCATTAGATGTTGGGTTGCATTGTAGATGTGCCCTCCACAGTCATTTGTTGTCTGCCTTATGATCAGTTATGGATCTCTGTAATAGTCTCCATCTGTTGCTAAAGCTCCATTGATGAAGGATAACAGCTACATTTATTTTTTTAAAGCACAGGTTTTCCTTATATAAACCACTTACTTTAGGATTCAGAATATCCTTATGATGATTTTGTAAGCAAAATAATTATAAATAATAGAAACATGATTACAAAAAATGTAATAAAAGAAATCTAATCTGAACAAGTGATTTATACAGGGAAAATGGGCAAAATAGGTATGATGGCATTTAGTTGGGATGGGAGAGAGGAGTCAACACAGGAGAGAGAAAAAAGTAAAATAATGCTAGGGGGATCTGCAAGTGCATTAGGAATCATATTCTTTGTTAATCAAAATTATATACAATGCAGGCAAGTATATACATACATACACACACACACACACACACACACACACACACACACACACACATATGCAGTTCAAATACAATGATCCCACTTGGGTTGACAATAATACCCCTGGAACCACAGACTATCTCACAAAAACCCAGTACCAGGCATGAGAAACATCCATTTATGTTGTTAGTCAGGGAATCCAAGAGACTCCCCAAACAATATAAGGTATTGCTGTTGCCCTTGGTTGCCTTCCAAAGGCTAAAGATAAATCCCTATTGCTTAAGAGAACATGCACTTCAGCTACCAGGACCAGATGCTCTGAGATGAGCCTGATCTGAAAGCCTCCTCACTGAGAACTAGCTTCCATAGCACTGAAAATGACTTCTAAAGGAGGAAGGCAGCCTATAGTGCTATCCAGCTGCAATATCTATGAACCACAACAACACCCAGCATGGCCTGATAACACTAAGGGTGCAACAGTGCCATTCATATCTTACTGATCAACAGAAGTGAAATCATGCCTTTTGCTGGGAACCTAGCCAACCAGCCAGGGCTAGTGCAGTAGCAGATCTTATAAGAGAACCTACTATTGCTACTTTACTATGGCAGCACAATTCCTAAATGTAAACATCTATCTTATATCCACAGATAAGTGGAGCTTTCATCAAAGAAAGTTTTTTTTCCCCTCTTTTCAATGGGAGACTGTAGTGTGATCCCTTTTCAGTCTGAGGATCCAGAGAGGTAAGTCACTAGTGGCTGCTCCTTTTCTTCTCTGATCTTTCAGGTTATTACCCCAATATTTGACTCCTGGATTTTATTGATAAGACTAATTAGGTTCTCACAACAAGAGACCATTATATAAAACTACAATTGGTCAAAACTGACTCTGAATGAAACAGGAGGTCATTTGAGGGCTTTGAGCAGAAGAGGGATTGCTCTAACCATTGTGTTACTAGTAAAATGAAACAAAGCAAGAGCAAAAAGACAGTTTCTACAACAGACTTATGCAATGGTGGGACCCTTGTGAGAACAGCAAAAGCTGGACAATGGGGAAGCCAGACACAAACCGTGCAGAAAGTGAGACATGGTTGGATTCTGGACACGTTGTCCAAGTCTGGAAGGGTTAGTTATGGACTGGGTATGGATGTGAAACCAAAGCATCAAGAATGACTTGAGGGTGACTCTGGGGTTCAGTTCCCTACTCAAACTCTTCCACTTGTTTCCCAGGTCAGTCTAAGTTCTTTTATGATAAACCAGTGTCCTGTACAATTGGCCTGTTCCCTCTCTGGCCTCATTCCTGCTAAGTCTTTTTTTGTTCTAAATGTCCCATGTGATCCAGGCATACTCCCATCTCAATGTCATTGTTTATTTGGGGCTCTCTTGAGTCCTCTTGAATTTAGGAAGCTCCTCATGCCACCTCTATCTCCCTTCACTGCTCTTGTGATTTCTTCTGTGGTACTTATTTCTACATACTGTACATTTAACTTCCATGTCACTCCATCTTTCAAATATTTGGTCAATGAATGAAAAAGCTTTTGTCCATATTTTTGTCCACTAACTGCACAAGTGCTGATATGTAGTTCACATCCAATAAATACCTAAATAAATTAACAATCCCCAATCACTCCCTCCAACTCCTTCCACATGCTCCTCTCAAATTCATGGCCTCTTTTAAAAGATTATTATTGTTACATATATAAATGAACACATGTATTAATATAATACGCCAAGTCTATTTAGTGTTGCTTGTGTGTACATTTTCAGGGATGATCACTTGGTATTAGGTAGCTGAGGTTAGCCCTGAGGAAGAATAAGTTTTTCTCTGTAGTTCTTTGTCAAGGGATAGGGGCCCCTGAGACTGCCTTCATTCATGTTAGCATATCTATTGGTGTTCTGTTCACATCTTGGTGATCAGCCATATTGGTGAGTTATCATTGGTTCAGATTTTTAAGATCTTACATTTTGAGATATCACTCTGAGAAGCTAAAAAAGCTTTCTATAATCCAAAATAGAACTGCATGGTTTTCTTTCTTTACAAATAAATATATTTGCATAATGGAGATCAGCAACCCCTTAAAATCCATCTACACCTCCATTAATAGTTTTAAGATCACAGAGTTAGAATATATATATCTACATCAGGCAACTGTAGAGAACTTGCAGAGTTTACCCAGCTTTTTGATGTTATATATTCTATGCATCTTAACTACTAGGTTTTATTGAGACAGCAAAGTAATTTTTCCCCAAATTTTCTATGTCATTAACATATAAGTAGTGCTTACAATGTTGGCATATGTACTATGTTGAAAATACAAATATATTATAAATGTTTAACAGTTTTTATGACCATGTAAGCTCTCAAAAATTATTATTCATGGCTTTAATTTATCCTTTTGGATAAATTTTATTCAAGTAAAGTTGTTAGTGAGAACTTGGGAAAATGGGATTCAACACAGAAAAATATGATTCCCAGAAAACTATCATGAAATGAATCCCCAAATCTAGGTATATCTTGTGAGGAAAATATTCCTTAGAAACATGAATAAATACCTCATCAGTCATTAAGGTTGCAATTGATCTGCCGATCTCATGGTACTGTTGACCCTTTCCCAGGGGTCCCAGAAGAATGAACAGAAATCTGTAATTAAGAAGAAAAAACCTCAAGCTAGAAATGTAACAAACTTCGTAGAACAGAGTCACCAATCTCAATGGAATTAGTCAAACTGAGGACTTTGATGTGAAATATTTCTGTAATTTCTTATAGTTCATTATGATTTTGAAATGTTTTACAGTTGAGACATCGTCAAGCAATGAGAATACTGAGTTGCTTTTAACACCAGGGTTTATGCATTTAGCTGTCTACATAGCCCATGCATTTGTTTTTTTTTGTTTGTTTGTTTTTTTTGTTTTTTTTTTTTGGTTTTTCGAGACAGGGTTTCTCTGTGTAGCTTTGCGCCTTTCCTGGAGCTCACTTGGTAGCCCAGGCTGGCCTCAAACTCACAGAGATCCACCTGGCTCTGCCTCCCAAGTGCTGGGATTAAAGGCGTGCGCCACCACTGCCCGGCTAGCCCATGCATTTGTGACCAGGAATTTTAAAGATTGTATGTCCTTAGAAGAGGATGATAGGAAAATTAAATCTTTCTGAATAGGAAGCAGAAAAGTTCA
This sequence comes from Peromyscus melanophrys, assembly GCA_902168415.1. NCBI lineage: Eukaryota > Metazoa > Chordata > Mammalia > Rodentia > Cricetidae > Peromyscus > Peromyscus melanophrys. Next base: position 13,205 of record CABHPR010136919.1, on the reverse strand, counting down.
CAAGTACACAAAATGAAGACCATTCGAGTGGAAGAAGGGCAATACAGTATTGTGCATTAAGAGAGAACACATTATTAACATCCAGTCACTGTACACACATTCTTGTAAAAACTGCTAGGACTTTAAAATTAGCTAGGCAGAAGAAAAGAAAAAGGTGTGAAAATTAAAGAGTGCCATGTATTTTGCAGTAGTATTCTGGAATGTTCATGTGTTAAATGGTTTACATTATTAAGGAAGACTCTATCAGGTGTAGTTCTTAGTTAATATAATTCTATGCTTTGTTTAGCTGTAAGTTTTAGTGATTACATAGTTCTATATGAAGCACCTATTAGACAATCTTAGAGGTTTTGTGTAACATTAATTTTCCATCAGTTATAATTGAACCCAAATCAAACTCGACTCTGTGTGTGAGAGAGTTAACATATAAAAAAATACTTGAATGTGGTGGCAGAATCTTTATCAACTATAATACTTATGAGAAAATTTCTAACCTGTGAGTATCTTGCTATTTTTAAAGTTTCTACTGCATGTGCTATTTATAAAACCCTAAAAGATTATTTTCCTGACACATCTACTGTATGTTGCCTTTATAATCATGGCATGCCCTTTTTTCCTCCTAAGAAAGGATAATTGGGGTTCACAGATAGTTTCCTTTATTCTATTTGTCTAATCTTCTTTGATTTTCCACCTTTTCTAAATAAACATCCCAGTCTTCTGAATCTCTCTCTACACAGTGGCTCTATTGTGCCCCCCCAATTTTTTCTTCATTGTCTCTACATATACTTTGCTGTGTCAGTATGAATGAGGCCACCTAAGCCTGACATTTTCAAAGTGAGGGTATGTAACCTAATCATGGCTATACTCTACTCCTGGGAATTTTTCTTTTCTTTGAAATACACAAACTGTCAATGTCATAAACAGCTCTCATTTACTCATAGGTCTCCAAATACCGTCCTCAGCGGGGAAATATCAATATCCAACAAATGGGAATCTGAACTGCTACAGTTTCTGCTACTCTACAATTAGTAAACATGACACACGAAATCAGAAACCCAGATTTCCAGAAACTCTCTTTTTTTTTTTGAGACAGGGTTTCTCTCTGTAGCCTTGGCTGTCCTGGAACTCACTCTGTAGACCAGGTTGGCCTCAAACTCATAGAGATCTACCTGCCTCTGCTGCCCAAGTGTTGAGATTAAAGGTGTATGTACTAGGCTTTCCCTTTTGGCCACCAACCAGCTCCCAAACCATGCAGCAGACTTATTATTAGTTTTGAATGCCTGGCCAGGCTTAAGCTCGTACCTGGCTAGCTCTTTTAACTTAAATTAACCTGTTTATCTACCTTTTGCCTTCTGTATGTCTTACTTTCACTGCTTCTTGTGTCTGCCAGCTGGAGGCTGCCCGGCTTCTAGCCCCAGGCCAGCCCCTCATTCTCTCCTCTCTTCTCCTTCTCCTCTTCTTGTCTCTTTTCTAAGCATAGATTCCTCCTCCTGTTTATTCTCTTTGCTTTCCAGCCCTGCCTATCCCTCTCCTGCCTAGCTATTGGCCGTCCAGCTTTTTATTAAACCAATCAGGTGCTTTAGGTAGGCAAGGTGAAACAATTGCAACACATCTTTACATAATTTAAAAAAATGCAGCATAAACAAAAGTAACACACCTTTACACATTTAAAATAATATTTCACAGCATAAACAAATGTAACACATCTTTGCCTACTTAAAATTCTACAACAGGTGTGCACCACCACAGCCTGGCATCTAGAAACTTTTAATAGTATGTAATTTACATATAGAAAAATACAGCCTTATTCACACAATTATATTCTATTTGAATATACTCAGTTTACTTCCCAATTTTTAATTGCAAGTTGATATGTATATCAGTATCCTCCAAATGGGATAAATAGACATTTACTTCTATAACCTTAACGGTAACCAGGTTTCTCACTTAGACCAAGCAGACAGGTGGTCCAACTGAATACCTTACAGAGTCCTTACCAAAAGGGTCCTTACAGAATGAGGCTTCTCCTACTTCTACTATTCCCTACTTCTTGAATATCGTCTCTGTAACCGAACAGTGGAGTGATCTGTGTTATGTTTTGAGTTAGAATCAGAGGTTCACATCTTCTCTAAACCCACTTGCCATGGCAGCAGCACATCTCAACTCTTTCAATTTCCCTAAGCAGACAGGCTCTGCCATGGCTAGACAGAGCCAGGTGGGCATAAGAATCAGGTTGAATGGTCTCAGGAGAGACAGAAACAAGATTCCTAGATAAAGCAGTAAGAGTCTAACATGCTAAAGTCAATATTGTACTCTTTGTTTTCTTTTCTCACAGTTTTATCCATGAGCACCTTTATATCTATAAAGCAGGAATCAATAATAACAGAATTCAGTTTTTATTTTACCTTTATCTATTAGTTTCAATGCATCACTAAATAGAAAACAAGTTCAGGTCACCAAATTAAAGTTGATCTGTTGACCAGAATCACCCACTTTCATTGGATGACTACCGATGATTCTTCAAACCCTGAGTGTGAAAGACCAAATGTCCTAGTGCTGAAGCATGAAACATTTGATCCCAACCAGGCATTTTCACAGATGTTGAAGACCTACTCTAACAGAGCTAAGTCTTCCATGGCCCTCTCTGGTATGACCACATACTTAGATCCTCTTCCTAAACACACAGTTCAATATAATCTTTGAAAAACTGTGAAATAGACCTGGAGTCTACTGAGAAGGAGCATGCCTAAAATGAAATAAGAAGTTTCAGAAGGAGAAAGAAAGGGCAGAATACTGTTTAAAGCACTCCCCCATGTTTATAAGCAAGAAACAGTAGGTTTATGGACAATAAATCCATTTCTAGTCAACGATCTATCAGACAATTGTATTAAAATATTACCATTTCCTAAAATAAATTATTCCATAAACATAAAAATTTCTTAGACACTTTTACCTGCTTGGGATTGGAACTTCAGCCAGGCCTTGGAGCAAGACAGCCGGAGACAGCCTGACAAAGGCGACCACAGTTCTGTCCAGGAACTCCAGCTCTCCCACCAAGATGTTTGAAGCCTCGGCACCTGGAGGAATCTTCTTCATAAAATGCAGATCAACCTGAGAGCATCACAAGTGATATTTTAATCACGTTTAATTATAATGTCTACAAATTTAATATTTTATAACAGATGAATTTTATACATTTCCACTAATATTTAACATATGGATAATTTAAAATAAATATATTCTTAGAGTATAATATGGCTTTAACATTTGTTTTTATTCTAATTATGCTGTTCTTCATATTGTATAGTTGGCCTAAGAAATTCTCCAGTTTAAGCTATTTACCATATAACTGGGATATGACAGAATAAAAAAAATAGGTTAAAAGTATAGTATTTTGAACTACTTCTACTATGAAATGCCTGTGGTTTGAATGAATGAAAATAAAACAAAAAGGACCACTAAAAGAAGAAATGTTAAGAGGAAAGGGTGATGTCTGCAAATGCGTGTATAGTCTTTAAATACATATCAGTTTTATGCATGGGGCCTCAATGAAAATGACACAGTGACTTTGTAGAATTTGCAAGGCCTATTTCTTGTTTCTAAGTCATTTGAGTTGCTTTTTATGGAACATGTTCTTAGGGACAAGGAGTTTATCTGCGCTAGTAATTGGTTTTATGAATTATGCTAATGAAAAGGGGGCCAAGACTCAAAGTGGGAATAATCGAGAGAGGGAGAGAGAGGGAGAGAGAGGGAGAGAGAGGGAGAGAGAGAGAGAGAGAGAGAGAGAGAGAGAGAGAGAGAGAAAGAGCACTCAGCCATGTGTCAATGAGGCTAAGAAGATGGTTTTAGACAAGACAATTATTTTGAAGGCTTAAAAAGTTAGAAAATACCAGTTCAAGAAGTTTTAAATTAATAAATGTTTTAAAGTACATTGTATGCACACAAGTAACATAGACTGAGCAGCTTATATTTCACACATATATAAATTTAATAACAATTAATGAAAAAGAGAACATGTATTTGGAAGACAACAAAAAAGGGTATATGGGAGGTTTTGGAGGGAGGAAAGAAAAGGAAGAAATGATATGATTATAATCTTAAAAATAAAAGAATTTTTAAAATATCTTATAAATCAATAACTATAGTCTAATGATTATGTTTAAAATGTTACTGAAACTAAGGCATTAGTACAGATATTTAAAGATATGAAATAAATTATATGTAAGCTATGGCTGTTAAAATAATAAAACACAGTACATATAGCTATATTTATTAAAAGGATTAAATATAATAGCAGTTTATATAGCTGTAATAGTCGAGCATTTGCCTAGCATGTGGTCAGCTCTACATAACCTCCCCAGAACTGAAAAATAACACAACTAAAGATAACAATATGCAGCATTCCATCAGTATCATAGTAATACTTTATCTTGAAGAATCATTTATGAAATTAAAAGATTGCATAGAAAGAATATTGCACAAATATTGTAAGCTACAAACTCCATCATTTTCACTATAAATATACCCCCAATATAAATGTATAAGTTCTTCAAGTATGTATGATGAATATTATATGTCATGTATTTTGCTTCTGTAGAATCTAATCTTTCAATTCATAGATAAGCAAGGCTCATTTGTGGCCTCATTGTGATATTTAACTTGCTTTAAATTAGTAATGTTTACACTTTTGCCATAATGGAAAAGATTCCAGGAAAAAAATAAAAGATTTCCTATACACTATATGTGTTGGGATATTTGTTGTTGTTGTGAATGTGCATGTGTGTGGTAAATTGTGGAGGCCCACAGAGGCTCCCTAGTAAGACCTTACTCAAGGCCAGAAAATCTGAGCTTGCTTTACCCAGCAGAGCTGCCTAACAGGATGATTTGGCCAGGGGCGTGGTTATCAGGTGTTTTGAAGGGTCTACACTTGGCTTTTTTGCTTTGATTTTGCAAACATTTTTTGCTACATTTTGCTTTGATCTTAAAAGGGGAAGGCCGGGGCTGGAGAGATGGCTCAGAGGTTAAGAGCACTGACTGTTCTTCCAGAGGTCCTGAGTTCAATTCCCAGCAACCACATGGTGGCTCACAACCATCTGTAATGAGATCTGGCACCCTCTTATGTATACATAATAAATAAATAAATAAATCTTTTTAAAAAAGTGGGGGAAGGCCTTTTGCCTCTCTCCTTGGTAGTATATAAAAGCCCATTAGAATAAATCTCAAGGCGGCTGGGTAGTCCTCCTGAAGCTATCCTGTGTCTCTGTCTTTCTCTCCGTCTCCATCTATATTTCTATCTAATACTTCCTCATTCCTCTCTCCACCCCCCAAGACAACCTTCGACATGTTGGAGCTGGTCTTCCACAGTTAATGTGCATGTTTTGTGTGTGTGAGCATGTGTGTGAATGCCAGAAGTTAATGTCAGATAGCTTCTTCCATCTTATACAATGAAGCAAGGTCTCTTAAACCCAGACCTCCCTTATTCCTTTGATCTACCTAGTCAGCTTGCTTCAGGGATCCCTGTCTCTGCTTCCTGAGTGTTATGGTAGGTTTACAGGCAGTCTACCAAGACTGCTGGCATTTATGTGGGTGTTAGGAATACTGAATGCAACTCCTCACGCTTAGCCTCCGTCTAACCACTCAGTGCTATGAAAAATACGCAGTAATGTTTTACACAATTTTCCAAGTTTAAAAGAATAAATAACTAAATTTTATCACCCCATGGCATTAATACAACAGAACAAAACTTTAAAAGAGAAAATGACTTTTTACAAAGCCCAATAGAGACTGGTGAGATGGCTCAGGCACTTGCTGCCAAATCTAAGACCTGAGTTTGATCCCTTGAACCCGAATGGTGGAAGAAGATAACTGACTCCTGCATACTGTCCTCTGGTCTTCACATACACACTGTAGCATACAAATGCCCACACACGCACATGCACACACACACACACACACACACACACACACACAGGCACACATATACACACACACAGGCACACACGTGTGCACACACACATACATGCACACAGACGCACACACATACATATACAAGCACACAAATGCACACGCACAGATGTAGTACAAATTTTAACTTAAAAATAAAAACATAATTTGTAATTAATATGAAATTTATTGGTAATGCTTGAAGTATAAATTCTGCCTAGACGACTTTGTTCAAATTTATTTCTTACTCAACAAATATCAAAATCTTTGCTATTAAAGTCTGTACCTCAGAGAAGGAGCAAATACAAAATTAACTGCTTTAAATTGAAATTTACTTGAGTCAAAGATTGCATAGAATATTAAAGAAGTTTAATCTACAAAAAATGTGACCATTATATGTGACTTTAAATTACATTAAGCCAGATATATAATTGATACCTATTACACAGTAAAAGCTATGCAGATCAGCAAATTTATCTTTTTATTTTAAATATAATAAATTATATGCGTCTGGGGCCAATCATTGTATTAAAATCATTATATTATATTATTCTTGTACCACATGGATATTTAGGGAAGGTGGTAGATTTCATAATACATTTAATCATATTTATATTTTCAGATTGAATTATACCTAGAATAGTCCTATATTTTTATACTTATACTACTTCACAATTCATAAAGAATCTCATTTAGCAATATTTTATTGAAATGAAAGATTATATTTAAGAACCACAAATTTGCCGGGCGTTGGTGGCGCACACCTTTAATCCCAGCACTCGGTAGGCAGAGCCAGGCGGATCTCTGTGAGTTCGAGGCCAGCCTGAGCTACCAAGTGAGCTCTAGGAAAGGCGCAAAGCTACACAGAGAAACCCTGTCTCAAAAAACCAAAAAAAAAAAAAAACAAAAAACAAAACCACAAATTTATTCTTGTATAAATTTATAGCTAACTATACAGTATTTGAGAGTCTAGGTTATAGTAGCTTTCTAAGACACTCCCCTAGTGGATTCAAACACTTGAAACAGACATAGAAAAATCCTGGAAGTTTCTAGTGCTTTGAAGAGAACCTTGAAGGAGCCAAGCTACATTTTGGGACTTCTGGATTTATACTATATTTCTAGGCTCTCTGGGCCCCACTGTTAAGCCAAGAAGGGAAAGATGCCTGATTCTAGCTATTTGGGACTTAAGCTGTTGATGAAAATAGTTCATCTCTAGGCAACAAGATAAGAGAGAAGACCATGGTGGAGCTGGAGATGGCTGGCCAAGGCACACACTTAGAGCTGAAAGAAAAGGAGATGGAAATTTAAGAAGAAAGCTCAAGTGTTAAGGCTATTAGTAAAAGCACAGTGGTTAACAGAGGTTCTTTCTAGGCTTTGGTGCCTGACACTGTGATCGGGAGCAGGTAGCATGTTTAAGTTCTCTAGGACTCAGTTTTTTCCCTAAATGATGCAACTAAGGTTTCTTACTCCTAATATGCTTCATGCACAGCAGAAAGATGCAAAAAAAACCAAACAGAAGTTCTTTCTAGGTGCGGAATTATGGAACACTTCTTTAGGACCACTTAAAATAAAAGAATCACTGTTGGTATTCTTCTCCTTCTTCTAGCAAAATGACAGCCTACAGAATGGTAAAAGATCTTCACCAATCCCACATGTGACAGAGGGCTGATCTCCAAAAAATATAAGGAACTCAAGAAACTAGACATCAAAATACCTAACAGTCCAATTAAAAAATGGGCTACAGAGCTAAACAGAGAATTCTTAAGAGAAGAATCTCAAATGGCCAAAAGACATTTAAGGAATTGCTCAATACCCTTAGTCATCAGGGAAATGCAAATCAAAACGACTCTAAGATACCATCTTATACCTGTCAGAATGGCTAAGATCAAACACACTGAAGACAGCTTGTGTTGGAGAGGATGTAGAGCAAGGGGAACACTCTTCCACTGTTGGTGGGAGTGCAAACTTGTACAGCCACTCTGGAAATCAGTATGATGGTTTCTCAGAAAATTAGAAATCAATCTACCTCAAGACCCAGCTAGACCACTCTTGGGCATATACCCAAGGAATGCTCAATCATACCACAAGGACACATGCTCAACTATGTTCATAGCAGCATTATTTGTAATAGCCAGAACCTGGAAACAACCTAGATGCCCCTCAAGTGAAGAATGGATAAATAAAATGTGGTACATGTACACAATGGAGTGCTACTCAGCAGAGAAAAACAATGACATCATGAAATGTGCAGGCAAATGGATGGAACTAGAAAATACCATCCTGAGTGAGGTAACCCAGGATCAGAAGGACAAACATGGTATGTACTCACTCATAAGTGGATACTAGAAGTAAAGCAAAGGATAACCAGATTGCAGCCCACAGCTCCAGGGAGGCTAGCTAGCAGGGAGGACCTTAGGAAGGACACATGGATCACCCAGCAAAGGAGAAATAGATGAGATCTGCATGAGCAAACTGGGAAAGGGGGTGAGTAATGGAGGGCAAGGAATGGAGGATGAGAACATAGGGGAATGGGTGGTTCAAGCTGGAACAGGGACAGAGTGTGAGAGCAAGGAAAGAGATACCATGATAAATGAAGACATCATGGGAATAGGAAGAAATAGAATGCTAGGGAAGTTCCCAGGAATCTACAAGGATGGCCCCATCTTAGACTAATGGCAATAGTTGAGAGGGTGCCTGAACTGGCCTACTCTGGTGATTAGATGGCTGAATACCCTAACTGTCATCATAGAGCCCTCATCCAGTAACTGATGGAAGCAGATGCAGAGACCCATTACTGGGTGCCAGGCCGAGCTCCAGGAGTCCAATTGATGAGAGAAAAGAGGGATTCTATGAGCAGGGACATCAAGATCATGATGGGAAAATGTAGAGAGACGACCAGCCAAACTAGCAGAAACACATGAACTGTAGACCAATAGATGAGGAGCCCCCATGGTGTTAGACTAGGCCCTCTGGATAAATGACACAGTTGTTTAGCATGAACTGTTTAAGGGGCCCATAGGCAGTGGGATCGGGACCTGTCCCTGGTGCATGAGCCAGCTTTTGGGAGCCTAGTGCCTATGGTGGGACACTTTGCACAGCCTTGGTGCAGGGAGGAGGGGCCTGGACCTGCCTCAACTGAATGTACCAGGCTCTGCTGATTCCCCATGAGAGACCTTGCCTTGGAGGAGGTGGGAATGGAGGGTGGGTTCAGGGGGCAGGTTAGGACTGGGGGACTCGAGGAGGGAGGAGAGGGGAATCTGTGGTTGGTATGTAAAATGAATAGAAAATCTCTTAATAATAAAAAAAATGAAAAAAATCACTTGACATAAAACAGCCATTTTTATTGTTTAAAAAAACAAAACAAAACAAAGAGGTTTATATTATTTTGAAACATCTACTTTTTGAAGGCTTAATGGAAAGAGCTACAATCTGATGTAATAGATTATGTTAATTCATTACTTAATTGAATAAGCCTGATGGGCCTAATCACTGTAGAGGCTAAAGATGTGTAGATTGAAGGCTGATAGAACATAGACTCAAGTTACATAAAATGAAAAAGGTACTTTTAATATCTCAATTTTTGAGTAAGATTTAGGATTTATATAACTACTTAAAATATTGAAACGGACACAGTAATGTGGAGATTAGCTGAACTTTAATAAATCCACCACCAAACTGAAGTCATTAGGTTAAAAACATCTTAACTTGCATACCTTCAAAATCTGGCACTAAGAATTGTTTCCAAGGTGATGGATCACAACAATGCCTTCCAAACTCTAATTCTCTGCTCTACCAGGTTATAAAACTAGGAATGTTTCTTATTTTGTTTTTATTACTCTAAAACTAAGGACTTAAACTATTTTGAATATTATAGGATTCCTTCAAAAATTATCTCAAACATTGTTGAAAGTACTAAAGGTCCTGGGGAGACCAGCATATCAAATCTGGTCTGGAATTTATTCTGACACTACCATTCCCACTCTTTTCCTTGAGGAGCTACTTTATGCTCAGTCTCTGACAAACTGTAATACCATTAAATCTCCACAACCAAACAATAGACATGCATTATACTTATTTTAGGCAACAATAAGGCTGCAGTATAGAGAGCTTCTATAAAAGCGGTAATAGATACATGCTACACAGATAGCATTCAAAAGGCATGTTCTTCCCAATGAACGATGCTATGGACAAAAGACAGATAGATGCAGATGGCTGGCTTAAGCTTCATCAAATGGGCCAGTAAATGAACATGCAATGATGAAGGAGAGGATTAAAAGACAGAAACTCTGGTTTTCACATTTCTGTAGTTCTAATTGTTAGGGGGTCCTGGGGCTTAAGACTACTGTTCTGTCTTTAATCAGCAATCTTTATTTCTCTTTAATGGTGATGAATTAATTTTGAAGGTCATGAAGACAGGTCACCAAAAACTCCAAAATAATATGAATATATAAAATTCAGTGTATACATTTTTAATTTTAAAAGTAATTTATTCAAGTGATGATCTACATAGCTTAAAAATCACTATTTTTGAAAAATGTCAAATATTCCATTGTTAAAAGATAGTCAGTTTTTTAATGTCATCACTTTTAAGATTGAATTTATTTTGAATTAAGAACAGCAGAAATTAAATTTATGGTAGTTTGTGACAGTTTTATTATAACTTACAGATGAATGATGATGTAATACTTTAAAAATATAATTCTTAGAGTGGCAGATGGAATACATTTAAACTGGTTTAATATTTGAATTACATGCCTCCATACAGTGAAATGAGCTTTGAACTACTGTAGAAATAGAGCCCAAATATGCCCTCACCTCTCTCTCTTGCTGGTGTGGAGGTCCTTTTTCATGCCTTTGTTTCATCCCACATGGACTAGTATGCCCCTTTTGTTGGCCTCCCAGTCCCTGCACGCATAATTAACAGACTTCAGCTGGTACATCATGCTCCCACAATCCTCCACCAGGCACCAGAGGGAAAGCATGCACTGAACTAGCCTGGCTCTAGGAGACACTGTCCCAGGGATGCTAAAACAGGTCCAAGGAGCTGATTGCCATCAATCTTTTCAGAACTTTGATTTTCATTACTTCCTCAGACTGAAGTCCATTCCCACTTCCTCCTCCTATTGCTAATGCTTTATCAGAGTACTACTTCCTTATCAGCCACTCAGATAAAATTGTTCAACATCTTTATTTTTGACCAGTACTGAAACTTTTCTGTTCTATTCAGCTGTTACTTTGTCATAGCTACTGTAGCACATATACAAAGTCAGGGATGCATTAACCAAAAAATCCCTTCATTTGCACTAACTCATTGCTTTCTTAGTATAAATCCAAATAAATTATTTTATTTAAATAATATTCAACTAGAAGTAGCCCTCAACATAATCAGCCTTAGGCATGTTTTATTCAAACTTTTATTTTACCTTCTAGGGTATCCTTACATTGACTTCTAATTTTATAGTAAGGTAAAGATTTATATCAAATGACTTGCTTTTCTACATAATAAGAAGATTATTTTGAGGGGGGAAAGCTAGCAAATATTTTCAAACAACAGATTAAGCTCCCTATGAAGTCCAATTGTCCTTTTTACTTCAAGAGATACGTTACAAGTGGCTGAATCCAAAAGATGATTCATAAAACTTACATAGTTGCTTTCTCAAATAAGCAAAGCTCTGCATGTGAACTGAACTCTAACACTGTCTATAACAATTTCAAGCTTTGGCTAAGAAACCAAATAAAGGCATGCAGACGCATGTGTCAACGGGTAACAAGTTTCCACTAGAGATTCAGCAGCTTACTTAGATTGAAGAAAGAAAGCTTACCTTGCTAAAGTCAACAGTGCTGTTTTCCCTGCTAACATCATTTTTATTCTCAGCACAGGCTGGAGCAGACTGAGGAGAAACAACCTGACCTGCTGAAAGAGATTGTTAGTACAGAATACAAACAATTACTAACACAGTTCTAGGCATACTGGGTAAAAGATGAACTTCAATTTAACTAAACTAACTAGAATTTTTAATAAGCTTATGATGTAAGCATGAACGTTCAATTAAATAGAACTATATCAATAGAAAGATTATCAGTTACAGATAGAAATGGGAGAAGTCAATCAAGAACATTTAAGCCAATAATCAATTTAAAACTCTAAATGATTATTCTCTTTGAAGAAAAGCTGCCTTCAACACTTAATTAAATGTAACCGTAATTTAAAGTTCACTGATTTCTAAACATCAATCAAAACTAATTGCACATACTTAAAAAGGCATAAATTTCAAGCTCTGACTAAAGCATTTTTGACAATATAAGAAAGGATGAATATCATTAAGTGCTCAGCATATTTTTAGGTTCTATTACACTTAAAAATCCAAATCACTTCATTCTTTAGCAATAAAATTTAGAGATGGAGCTTATTAGAAACATGTGATCTTGTGCCTGTAACTATTCAGTTACAGAAGCTCTGTTGTTCCTCTACTAGCCAAGAGAAGATCACTAAACTAGAGTTGCATTGGTTTTCCATGAACATTATTGGAAATATAATTATGCTGTAGTTCTCCCTTCTTGTACAAAAGATCAGGATAATGGAGCCGGGAATATGACCATGACCGGAAAACATTAGCATCCGTCATTCACTATGCAACAATCTCTGCAAGCATAAATCATTTGAAATCTGCCCATAGTTAGCAATTAAATGATAATTAACTCAGTTTACTTAATTTCCCCTACCTATCCTCAGCCCATCTTCACTTGTTACTTTCACTGTGAAGCGAGTAATAAAAATCAATGTTGAAGCCTTGACTCCAGTTCCATTCCCTCAGTGGCTTCCAACCCTCTTTTACTTTCATTGATCTCAAACATGAGAAATACTCTTTGTGCCTAACTTTTCTCTCTCCATGCTGAAATCTCAATTTTATTCAGGATTCACCTCTATTCTCATCCTTCCCAGTTGCTGCCATCTCTGAACTTCTCTTGACTCCTTTAAATAGTTACATAAAATTTTTTCTTCAATTTTTTCCCTCATCACCAAGTATGATTTTTAAAAATTATTTATTTTAAATACTAGTATAATTTTACTGCTTAGACTAGTAAGGCTGTCAGTCAGAGATCATCCGTTAATAGATCACAACTTCTGGATTAAAATAACTTTGTCAGAAAGTCATAGATTTAATATTCTTCTAGAATTTAATATTTTTCTGCTTTCATCAAACACAGAAAAATAATATATGTTTGGAATGTAAAGATAAAATGACATTTTATATAGAATTCGC